>RJWM01044938.1:0-12799 GCA_004363535.1 Dasyprocta punctata | reverse complement strand
GGGAAAATCTCAGACATAAAGTAGAGCTTTAAAGACTGGCAGGATTTATGTAAGCTAAAAAGGTTCTGAGGATTTGTCAGGCATGAGTAAAAGGAAGGCACGGTGTCATCATGTCACATAAAGGAAACCAGTCTGGCAACAGCATTGTGACCATTAATCCTGATAGGTCCACTTCACTGTATTAAGAAGCACCTAGCAGATTAGTAAAGAATGCTCCTGGCTGTGTCTGGGTAGGTTATGGAAGCATGGCCTGGGTACTATATACAGTTCCTGGCCCATTCCTTTCTGGCACTGCTCCCCCTGCTGTGTGTCCTGGACACTATGAACTAAAAGGCTTTGCTCTGCCATGCCCTTCATCATTATGTTTCTATTTAGAGCTGGCCTACCATGTACTGAACCATCAAAACCAACTATATACCAAATTAAACCTCCTCTTTTTTTTTTTTTTTTTTTTTGTGGCACCAGAGATCAAACTCACAACCTTACACCAGCTAGGCAGGTGCTTAAGCCACTGAACCAAACTCCCAGCCCTAGTTTTTTGAGGCAGGGTTGCATTATGTAGCTCAGGCCGGCCTTGTGTTCAAGTTGTAGCCCAAGCTGGCCTCGAACTCACAATGCTCCACCTACCTCAGCCTCCTGAGTGCTGGAATTAAAGGTGTGCGCCACCATGCCTGGCTTAAACCTACTCTTAAATAGGGGGTTTCAGGCATTGTGTCTCAGTAACAGAAAAGCTGACTGAAAGAAGTATAAAAGGATATTGAGAAGCATTCAGGGCCAGGTGTGGGAGACAACTTGAGCGGGTCCCCTTGAACACAGAACAATTGCTGCAACTTTGATTATATTGAGACTTATTTCCTTATGTTGATATATACAGAGCTGACTATGGTATATCCTTCTCTCTTTAATTGGCCCTAAGCATTGCAAATAAAGCTAGCTGAGGTACTGATATGTAATCTCTAAAGCCATCCAATAGTGTCCTGTTGCCTTTCATAGTGATCTCTTTAAAATATATAGGCACAGCGGGATGGCAGAGCCAGTGAGCTCCAGGAATGTCAACTGGGTATGAGCCTCAAGAAGTAGGCTATGAGACTCCAGGGCATAAAAATTTACATATCAGAAGCAGGTACTGGCATGTAGTCTTTAAAACCATCAGACAATGTCTTGTTTCCTCCCAAAGTGACCTTTGTAAAATGTATAAAGCACAGCGGGATGGCAGAGCCAGTGAGCTCTAGAAATGTTGACTGGGGATGAGCCTCGAAAAAGAGGTTATGAGTTCCCAGGGCATAAAGTTTGCATATCAGAAACTGAAGCAGCAGCCTCCTAAAACAATCCACTTGCTATCTTGATTGGGCTGTGCAAACTGATCTGCCTGCATATCTTTATCTGCATTTTGCAGAGATACCTTTCTCACTACCTTGCTAGCCAGCTCAAGTTATTCACGTAGTTCCCACCATCCTCACTGTCACTCATCCTCAAGCCACCTCCTTGCTTTACTAGTTAATAAATTCTGGGAGAGGCCTAGGATCAAGGCCTTTGTCTGCATGTCCTCACAAAGATTGGATTTAGGACCCTTTGGCTGCCCTTAACCTTGAATATGTCCAGAATCTTTACTCTTGCCATGGGTTGCATTGGAGGTGGCACATTGGAATTAACTTACCAGGATTCCAATAACGTCTCAGTGGATTTATCAATATAATTCTTGGATTGTGAGGAAAACTTAAAAAAAGATTTCAGTACTTGGATTACCATACTCATTATTTGGGAATACAACATTTGGGAATACAATACCAGGGATATAACTCAGTGGCACAGCACCTGCCTCGCAAAGCACAAGGTTGTGAGTTCATTTCCTGGTATGAGAGAGAGAGAGAGAGAGAGAGAAAGAGAGAGAAAGAAAGAGAGAGAGAGAGAAATTCAAATTAAGCAGATTTTCAAAGTTCAAATGGTGGATGATCATCGAGAAGGATAAACTTTGGTTATAACCTATTTAAGAAACATTTAGTTTGTTGTTTGGTTGGGAAGGGTACATGGGAATTGAATTCAGGACCTCACCCTTGCCAGGCAGGTGCTGCATCACTGAGCTAAATCCATGGCCCAAGCAACATTTAGTTATAAGAAGAATTATTTACAAGTAAGTCCACATTGTTTTTGCCAGGATATATTCCTGCACCTTTATTTCACTCTCCATTATTCTGTGAAGGGAAAGGAAAGAGAAGCACAATGACTAACAGTATAGAACCAAAGGCCTGATATTTCCTAAAAAGGAGTAGTGAGGATAGCTTTCAAAACAGTGCAGGTGATTGTTCTTCCTTCAGTTATTGTTTCTGACAAGAGTCCTAAGAACCAGGAAAATTTTCTTGCTATATTAAATTCAGACCCTTATGAAATGAGAATACTGTATGTATTAGCCTTCTCAAGCTGCTATAACAAAGTGCCTTATACAATAGAAATCTATTTTCTGACCATTGTGGAGGCTGGAAGTCTGGATTTTTTGTTTTTGTTTTCATTTTTGTTTGTTTGTTTTGTTTCTGAAACAGAGTCTTGCTATGTAGTTCAACTGGCCTTGAGCTCGCTATGTACCTCAGGCTGGCCTCAAACTCACAGCAATCCTGCTGCCTCAGCCACCCAAGTGCTGGGAGTACAGGTGTGCACCACCATGCTCAACTTTTTTTTTTGAAAGTCTGAGATCAGGGTGCTAGTATGATCAGTCTCTTGTGAGGTCTCTCCCCTTGGGTTGGAGAAGGCTGCTTTTTCCCTTCCAAGTGTTGTTGGGAGCCGTTGAAGCTGGAAATTGACTTAGGGCATCATCTAGGCAAGATCATTCCAAGAACAAAGAGAGCCTAGGGCAAGTCACGTGAAGATGCTATTTCAGCCTAGAGAACGCCTTGCCCCAAGGCAGTCTGAGCGGTGGGTTGCTAGGACAACAGGGTGTCATATGACATTAGGTTGCTAAAAGGTATAAATAAATGCCCCTACATTGAGGGGCCAGTTCCTTTCTTCCCATCAGGAGGATAAGGGCTCCACCTGACTCCAGCTTTGTCTCTCTCTTTATTTTCTCATCCTCTCACGGTCCTTCACCCCAAGAACCTCAGGAGCCACACGGGTCACGGCAAAGTGTGTTCCCTTTCTTTATTCAAATATGGAGAGAGCAAGCAAGCTGTCTTTTGTCTCTTCTCATAAGGGTATTAATTCCATCCTAACCCTAACCCTTTCACGTAACCTTAATTGTTTTTCAAAAGCCTCATCTCCAAATCTCATCACATTGAGATTTAGGACCTCAACATATGAATTTGGGGGAAGGCACAAATATTCAGTCTGTAACACTGTATATCATGAGATAGTTGCATAAGTTCCCTCTTAATTGCCTTCATATAACCACCTATAAAAAACCAGGTGGCATTCTGAGTAAGCCAGAACACATGAGAAGCAACTTTAAATGAACATGTGTTACCTAAATCTTGTATCTAGTGTCTACATTCTACTTGCTCATTCAGCAAATGTTTATAAACTGCCTATAATATGCCAAGCAGACTGGATACAGTACATAAGACAGACTTGATACAGAACTCAGGGAACTTGTAATCTTTTGGAGAAAAACAGACATTAAATAAGTAATTATGGGCCTGCCATGGGTTCAGGGACGAGAACCAAGAAGCCAAGTCCTTCCTGTGAGCCAGTGGTGGTTGTGAGCTGGGCCATCCCCTTCCTGTGAGCCAGCACCCACCATGGACCCCAGGAAGAGAACCAAGAAGAAATCAACTGCTTCCTGTGAACCAGTATTATTTGCAGGCTGGCCCAACCCCCTTCCTGGGAGCCAGCACCTGCCATGAGTCCTGGGAAGAGAACTAAAAAGAAGCCAACCCCTTCCTGTGAGCCAGCAGCAGTTGCAGGCTGGGTTACCCTCTTTCTGTGAGGCACACGGGCTCAGGGGCAAGAAGTGCTGAGTCTCCTCCCAACCCCCATAAGCAACTGGCTGATTTGGAGAAACACAGGCTGAGATGGTAGCCACTGAAGTTAAAAAACAACTTAATGACTGTATTGTTGGATTCACTTTGCAAGTCTAAAGCCAGTAGTCTTAGCATCTATTGAGAGGATAGCACTATACAATATAGCAACTATGGGGGATTTACTTCTGAAGGTAATAGCTATTTTTAATTACCTATTTTCTTCTGAAGGTGCCAGCCATTTTTAATTCCCTATTATCTTGTTTCATTATTTTGTTTGTTTTGGTTTTATTCTGTTTTGTTTTATTTGATTTTATTATATCTGATAGCATGGGCAGCTATTTTGAAGATAACAAGATATATTATGGTAGCCATTGTTGATTTTCTATTATCTGGTCTTGAAGTTCTGTACAGCTTTCATTATTTTGTTTTGATTTGGTTTTATTCTATTCTGTTTTATTTGATTTTATTATGTCTGACGGTGTGGACAGCTATTTTGAAGATAACAAGAGACATTATGGTAGTCATTGTTGATTTCCTATTACCTTGCTTTGAAGTCTTGTATCCCTTTCACAGTTTTATTTTGATTGACTTTATTTTGTTTTATTTTGCTTGGTTTTAGTCCCTTTAAAATAATTTTTTAAAAAATGGGCCAGGGGGTTTAACTCAGTGGCTTAAGCACCTGCCTGGCAGGCATGAGGTTGTAAGTTTGATCCCCAGTACCAAAAAAAAATAATAATAAAATTTAAAAAATAAGTAATTGTGTTCATTTTCACCACTGTAAATTTTAAAATGAATTTCTCTTTTTTTTTTTTTTTTGGTAAATATTATCTAAGCACTTCTTTTGTAAAAAGTTCATCTTTTGAAGGTTTTACCCTGGTATTGGAGATTTTTTACAACAGAGTTGTGGTCAAGGAAGTGAAAGTTTAAGCTATATGTCTGTGAATGTGTTACTTTATAAAGCTTCCTTTTTTATCTTTACTGTCAGAATCATTTCTCCTTTCCTCTTAAATAGAAAGGCAATCAAACCTTTCTGCAAGCACCCCACTCTCTTCTCATGCTACTTGCACTGATTATAGAATATCATCCCCTCTTACCACTGGAGGCTGTCAAAGGAACCTGTGAACTCTTTGACTAAAACTATTTCTCTTCCATGTTATACCTTAGCTGACATGAAATAGGTCAATTCATTCCTGTTTCAGAGAGCATTTTCTTTGATCTAAGATTTTATGGAACTGAATAAGGTCTGAAAATTCTGTTTTAGAAAATGGCACAGTAGAGAACTGAACATAAAGACCCTAATTCAATAGTTTTAGGCCTAAGACTTTTCCCTTTGTGTTAATAAGAGACTTGGATTTTAAAATATTTATAGCTTAGGTCCCATTAAGGTCATGGAATTAGATGCAAGATTGGACTGCTTATATTACCCTCAAAAATATCAGAGGGGCTATTTATAAGTAGCCCTACAAATACAGTAAGAATGTATATTTGTTTAGTGTACCTCTTACAGATAGGCAAGGGAAGTTTCAAGGTACATATTTCATTAAAGTTTAGTTAGAGCTTTTCGGTTTTTGCTCCTATGTGTTATGTAGCTATATTGTATTCATTGCATCTATGAGCTGATAATCATCATTAAACAGAAATCTAAATGCTGGGATGGGTAATGGCTCTTCTATAACTCCAACAACATGAGAACTCTTACTTGTGTGAAATGAGTTTAATAATAAATACTTAAAACTTCACCCTAGGCTCTTCCAACTAAAATAATGAAAAAATACTAAAACTCATATAGTGATTCCTAAAAGGTTCCTTTGTTGTCAAATTTGGAAATGTGTACCTAAATAAAATTAATTGGGTTTTTAAGCAGCATTTCATGGGACACTTTTTTCTTTAATTGGTGGAATCAGAAAAGCAAAGAGAGAAGGTGGCAGAATAGGTACAGGCAGCAGTTTATAGCCTCTATGCCACCTAGAATCAAGACAGCTGGAAAATTGATACTCAGCAAGGAGAAAGAAGAGCTCTAGGAATCAAAATAGAAGGTACAAGAAAGCCAACAGTCACACAGAAAAATAAAGTCAACATGGAGAAAAGAATGAGGGAGTCCACAACACCAACTCTGTCAATGGGGGGAAGGGGGACTTGACTCCATAAGCACAAGGTAATCCCAGAGAGGCCCAATAGCCCCAGTGACAGACAGTGGACTGGGAGCACTAACCCCAGGAAAAACCCACCGTTATTGTAAACTGTAAATCCAGTATGGGGATTTACTCTGAAAGCAGCCCTTCTCACATGGCAGGCTAGCTTTGGAGAAGTCCACTGTAGCATTTGCCATATCCTGGAGTAGTACAATTAGTAACAATTATAGAGAGGGGGCTATTGTTTGAAATTGAGTTATGGACTTTTGGGAAAATGGTAGAGTGGTGAGCTGCAAAGAAACAGTCTCACTGAGATTTGGTGTCCAGATGCTGGCATACAGCAACATGAGGAAGAGAAGAAGGAGAGAAGTGGGTCCCCGGGACCCAGGAAGGACCCGAAGTAAGAACTAAAGCCCATGGGGAGAGTGAAAAGAGAGACTTCAATGAAGAAGGAGATGGCAAGAGGCACTTTCTCCCTGAGCCGTGACTCAGGAGGGGAGGGAGGGGCCACTCAAACCTATAGACACAGGGTAACTACTGACATCCCACAGGCCTCCACAAAGAAATGCATCAGTGGAAGGGTAACGGGCTGTAATCCTGGAGAGAAGCCAGCTGAAGTTGGAGCTCAGACCAACAGGCAGGCTCCATCTAGTGGCGGCCAACGTCAGGGTGAGGCTGCTGAGTTTAAATTGGCAGGCAGTCAAGGAGTTGAATTCAAGCCAGCAGGAGATACGCTGTGTTGCAGGCTGAACGAATCAAGTTCCAGCCTCACAGCCAGAACCCATCCTGAGTTTCAGTAGAACTAAAGGTGCAGGCTTGCTGGGATTATCCACTACTCTACTACAAAGCCACAGCTGGCTTGCTGGGGTTAATCAGCATGAATCTGAGCTCGGTCTGCCCTCTTTGTCTACCAATGAGAGCAGAGACATGCCATAGAGATTTCTTTTCTTATTTTCTTATTGTTTTGTTTCTTTTTCATTTCTTGTTTTTGTTTTTTCTCGTTTGCTCTTGTTTTTACCTGAGTGTGAACACTGTTTCTAGTTTTTTTTACTGTTCTCTTTTGTTCTTGGTTTTACTTCTTCCTTCCTTCCCTCCTGTCTTCTGCACCAGTTTCCAAAACTTTGCATAATCTTCTTTTGTTCTCCAGCCTTGCTTCAAATCTTTTTCTCTTCTTCTATTTCTCTATTTTTCCTCCTAACCCCTTTTAAATTTTCTCTCTTGAGGGTAAAATTGCTATACTGAGGGCTTATTCTTTTTTTTTTTTTTGTACTGGGAGTCGGGCTCACAACCTCGCGCCTGCCCAGCAGGCGCTTACACTACTGAATTAAATCCCTGGCCCTATGTTTTGAGACAGGGTCTCACTATGTAGCTCAGGCTGGCCTCAAACTCACTTTGTAGCCCAGGCTAGTCTCGAACTCCCAACGATCCTCCTGCCTCAATGCTGGGATTACAGGAACTGAGAGCTTATTTACTATATACAATTTTCTGGTTCGTTTTAGATTTTGTTGTATAACCACAAACCTAGTTCATACAGTTAAAAGTAGCAAACTAATAGTTACTGAAATTTGTCATTTTTTGGACTGTGTTTGATGCTATTGCTATTGGTGATTGTACTACTTTAGCCAAGGTGACAAAATTGTTCTAATCAATTGTTCTTCCTCGTATGCCAATACTGAGATTGCCTAAAGGTCATGAACAATACCACAGGCCAGTGTCAAATAACCAGAGGGCAGGCCAAATGGGTGGCATTTCCTTCCCCAATAAATTGAAGAGTCAGGATTTTGCAACAGACTCAAAACCCAAGAGCCAGCTATACCTGGAAGACATCTCTGAGAAGTAGTCATTTCCTGAGATTCTAAATACTAGAAATAAAGGAACTTGCTATAAGCAATTTATAAGCATCAACCAAAGAATTAAACTAGAAAGAAAGAAAGAAAAAAAGAAAGAAAGAGCAAGTAAATGAGAAGACACTTAAGCAAGATGCAATCCCAGACTTCCAGCTCACCAAAGACAAACCCAGGAGGCAATAAAGTGAAACAATTTGAAAGCCACCCACCTGGACTCTTTGAAGTGGTAACAGCGGAAGTAATAAAACAGATGAATGAAACTACAGGAAAAAAAAATCAAGTCAAAAATCATAAAACGACCACACTTCAGGATCCCTGGAGACATCCTACCACAGCAGCACAAGTGAGAGACAGCCACAACAGACAGTCACACGGTAGGGGAGACTTAGTTGCAGACTTCCTAAGACGTTTAAGGAACAAGGAACTGGGTCTGTGGAAGGTACAGTTGTTTATTTATTTATTTGGTGGCACTGGGGATCAAACTCACAGCCTCGCACCTGCCAGACAGGCACTTAAGCCACTGAGCCAAACTCCCAGCCCTAGTTTTTTTGAGGTAGGGTCGCACTATATAGCTCAGGCCAGCCTTGAACTCACAACGCTCCTCCTACCTCAGCCTCCCGAGTGCTGGGATTAAAGGTGTGTGCTAGGCACAGTTGTTGACAGCACTGTTAAGCAGCTAGTCAGACACGAGCAGGGTTGAGGAAGAAAGAGATCCAAAATAGTATGCGTCACCAGTTACAGTAAATGAATAAACAAAGACTTCAGTGTCTAATACCGTTGTAATCATTTCTTAGACCCAAAAGGACCCCAACAGAGCACAATGGCATTTTAAGATTGTACATTGTGCACAGTCATTTTGATGCTAGGACGTCTGTTTTCCGAAGAAGGCATACAGCATTTCTGGTTGCCGTGGCCTATGCCCCAGTGATATCAGAGAGGGAGCATGTACTGAGAACTTATTTAGATTACAACGTTTTCTTTCGTAAGTTTCCTTTGTAAGTTTCTCACATGATTAGGGCGACTGAAGGAACATTTGAGCATATGAAAAGGACACTGAAGACATTTTGCAACAGCGACATTTCAAAACTACCTCTTAGGAAAAATGTTGATAAGTATCTGGTAGATAAAACAAACATAATTACCGTAGTCCCCTAACCTCCAGGAGGAACTCTTTTAGAGCAGATGGCTACATGGCACTACCTACTTCCTCACCTGAAGGCATATTCTTGCCTTATCTGCTTTGTAGTAAATTCTCATGTCTTGTATGATTTTTTTTTGTTTTGGTGGAAGACACATGGACTGAGGAGTAAGGGCTGATTCCTCAGGGCTTCACGATCTGGCTTCTGGTGGCAGGCCCACTCTCCAGAGTGAGGAGCAAGGCCTGCTGCATGCGGTTTTCTGAAGGAACTGGATCTGAAAGTTACAGGATTAAGCTTACCAGATTGCTTGGTTCTCCTCTTCGCTCTCTTCCAGCACAAAACTCAGTGATCTGTTTGCACTCCCCACCCACTAACATGCTCTGCTTAGCCATTTGCCACACTGCTGGGTGCCCAGACAGGGGGCGCCTCACCAGCCCACATGTCACTGTGCTATTTGGAGATAGCAGTAACTTGGTTGCACAGAAAGAAGCAAACACTAAAAGCCTCTGAAGAGAATACAGCCGGGAGGCAGACAACACATCCTTGACTGACCCTGTTCTGGGAGAAATGTGTGGCAGGGTGGCCTGCTGCTCGAGCGTGGAGAGGAAGCACAACAGCCCAGCCTCCACTCACCATCAGGCCCCCACTCCTCGGAGGGCGCAGTGGCACAGGCCCCGGAGAGAAGCTTCACCCATTCAAACGCTCGGGCACGGAGTAATCTTGAAAATTCATTTCCCTTTTTCTACTTTCTTTTTGTTTGTTTTTTCCTGTCACTATTATCTAACTTATTTACTTAAAAAAATTGTTTTTACTGTGGTCCTTTGGTTTGTTTTTCAATGCTTATTCAACTGTAACATGTTGTCAAAATTGGTTACATTGGGCCAGGGATTTAGCTCAGCAGCCCTCCCGCCTGCCTGGCATGTGTGAGGTCATGAGTTTGATCCCTGGTACAAAAAAAAAAAAAAAAATTGGTTACATCCATTCTGTATAGACTCAGGCTTCAGGCTTCTCTGATTTACTGTTTACAATGCCAGCAATCTATATACATCTTCTTCCATTCATTTGCTGTCATGGAGAATTCCAAACACACCTCAGCGATCTCATAATCATGGAGGTGCCTATTTACTTTTCTTAAGACACAGGTTAGAAATTTGTGAAAGTATATTCTATTCCAAAAACAAAACAAAACAAAACAAGCAAAGCTAGAAGCAATGGCAGTTTTATAGAAACAGCCCACAATGAAACCTCCTGGAGTGTTTTATCTAGCCAGAACTTAGGGTAAAGCAAGGTTTCAGAGTGATAATTGATTTTGAGTTACTGCATAATATAATAGAACATATTTTTTTAATGGAATTAGACTGAGGAAGTAGATTCTATATAGAAATTTTATCATTAATACAAATATAACCTCTTTTTAAAGAAGAAATATTAAAGATACTCAATATGCCAAACTTACTAGGTCTGTATTTTGGCTTAATACAAAATGTCTTTAAATTTAAATGTAATTCCCATATAGTAATAACATTTTCATCTCTGAATTATATAAATTACTTGTATAATGGGTGCCAAAAAACCTTTACATTATCTAGAACATAACCCTCAATATACCTTAAAAAATGCATGTGTGAAATGTTGGTTTTGATGTACACCTCATAATTTAAAATATAGCATTTAAATTAGGTAGGTTACTATTTTTAATATCATCTAAATATAATATATTGATGCAATATACAAAGTTAGACTGATGTTAGAAAGGAAGACTTGACGGGCATGCTGGCGCATACCTGTAATCCCAGTACTTGGAAGGCTGAGGCAGGAGGATTGTTGCAAGTTTGAGACCAGCTTGGGCTACAAAGTGAACTCAAGGCCAGTCTAAACTACATAGCAAGACACTGTCTCAAAAAAATTAAAAAGAAAGAAAAGGAAAAGAAACGAAGATGTACAGTTCACCTTTTCAGGCTTGTATTAAGTATTTCATTTTTATACCTTTAACTTTACAGATGAATTCAAATCTAAACAATCCTGTTTCAGCACTGTATTAATTAGGCAGTTTTCCTAAATTGGAGAACATCATACTAATCTAGTTATGATGTTTTGAGACTTCATAACTTAAATTGGGCCAGGCATGGTCATGCATGCTTATACTCTCAGCACTTGGAAGGCTGAGGCAGGAGGATCTCTATGAGTTCGAGGCCAGCCTAGGCTACAAAGCAAGTACAAGGCCATCCTGCTGGACTTTTTTTTTTTTGTACTGGGAATTGAACTCCAGACCTTGCACTTGCTAGGCAGGCACATGTGCTGCTGGGCTATATCCCTGGCCCCAATACAAGGCCATCCTGAACTGCATAGTGAGAACCTGTCTCAAAAAAAACAAAAACCAAACCAAAACAGACCAAAAAAAAATCCCAAGAAGTTAAATACATTATCACATTATAGAATCCATAGTTCAGGGTTGTGGAGAAAGGCTTCAAAGAAATGTTTTTTGTTGCTGTAATAATACTATTTATGTAAAGAACAAAAAACCCCAACTTATCAAAACTTTGTCTAAATACTGTCAGTTGTCAAAATTAAATTTTTCATACCTAAGTTTCATAATCATATGTAGATGTGTTAAATGTTAATATTTAGTTTTGAGTAGGGAAAGAGAAATCATTACTGTAAGTTAACAAATTTATTTATTATTTTTCAGTACCAGGGATCCAACTCACAACCTCATGCCTGCCAGGCAGGCGCTTAAGCCACTGAGCCAAACTCCCGGCCCTAAGTTAATAAATTTAGAGGGCAAGAACAAATGGAATATATGTAGCGACTGATTTTACATTTTTTAATGAATATAATTACTTTCTAGTATTCCAAATACAGTAGCAGTATGTTGACACATATTGGCAATTTTCAGAAAATCAACAGAGATCATCTGCTCTGTATTACTTTTTCTTTAGGTACAATATTCAAGTTCATAATGATTCTGCTTATAAGCTAACAGTCTCAAATTAGTTCACATATGGATCAAACTTTTGGTGCTGTTATAACTTTAAATGAGCTAGAGTGTGGGGCTATATCTAGCAAAATGTGCAATTTAAAAAATAAACTACTACTTCAGGGCTACTTAAAAATCTAAAGGTTATTAAAGAGGATGCTGTTTTCTAAGCTGCTAATTTGATGAAATGGTTAGCACACATATCAATGATTGGATAACTACTTTCTTAGGGTGTTGTACCTCATATGTAGTAAATTCCTTCAAATGTGAGCTGATGCTATTCCAAGTCCAGTTGATTTATTCTGAAGATGATATTTCAGTACTTCAGCTGTAGAAGATAATTATACAATTTTCTTTATACAGAGAAGCACAACCAAATTTACCAATTAAGGAAATGTTTCAGGAATTATTGGAAGGTGAGTTATTCTATAATAAGTATGCCTAGAAATAATCCACTTCAACTTCTGACATTTGGTTTGGAACACTTGTTCGATGAATATTCAGTTAAACACTTGGATACAGCTCTTGCCAGAAGGTCAGATCTCTGCTGTTTATCTTGGAATGTTTCTGAAGACATTCTACTCACCCTGTTCACTCTACACACTTCTCTGCTTGGATCTCTAATGCAATGACGGGTAAGGCCAACACAGAAGGCTTTGCTTTAGAAAATATGATCCTGCAGTGACATGCCTTAAGCTGAGCTTCTAGTCTTTCAAAATTTAGGTTATTTTTCTTTTAAAATGGCAAGTTTTTTTTT
>RJWM01044937.1:0-13062 GCA_004363535.1 Dasyprocta punctata | reverse complement strand
ACAGAGTTCAGTGCTTACTGTTTTTCTTTTGAGACAGGGCCTCATTAAGTCTCTGAGTTGCCCAGGGTTGGGCGCAAACTTGCAATCCTCCTGCCTCAGCCTCCCAGAGTGCTGGGATAATGGACATGTACCACCCTGCCCAGCTAATAATAAACTCTTTAAAAAGTGTCCCAAAGAGCATCAATAGTGGTATGAAAATGTAGGGTCCCCTTCCTGAGCACTGGCTCTTATATGCATACTTTTTTTCTGGTAGTGAGGATTGATCCAAGGAGTGCTGAGCTATATCGCCAACACTGATTGACTGATTGATTGACTGATTGAATAGCATCTCACAGAGTTACCCAGGCTGACCTCAAACTTTTAATTCTCCTGCCTCAGCCTCCTGAGTAGCTGGAGTTAAGTCACGTCCCACCACGTGGGGCTTACACACAGGATCTTGTTGACCCCTCCTGGGGGATCTCTACACAGAATGGCTCAGAGAGGTTAAGCGACTTTCTCCAGGCCACTCAGCTCGGGAGTGATAGACCCAAAATTCAGACTCAAGGGAGTCAGGTTTTAGATTCTGCACCCTGCCTGATACCAACTTTTTAGCCAGAAAAAGGAAAGAAAAGGAGCTGCACACTCCATAGTATGCTTATGTAAA
Source organism: Dasyprocta punctata (assembly GCA_004363535.1). Taxonomy (NCBI): domain Eukaryota; kingdom Metazoa; phylum Chordata; class Mammalia; order Rodentia; family Dasyproctidae; genus Dasyprocta; species Dasyprocta punctata. Next base: position 12,419 of record RJWM01044937.1, on the reverse strand, counting down.
ATCAGGATTTACTCACAAGGACCCATTTGAATTCTCTAGAGACTCACTCAGTGAAACTTTGCCCACTGATTCTGTCTTCATCTAAAATTCTGAAATTTTGTACATCTTGAATTTCATTTAGGCCTCATTAACCCTTATTAACTGAGGTGAACGTGACTCCCATTTCACAAAGGAGACGCAAAAGGTAATTGACCCAAAGCCTTGGAGGTAGAAAGTGGCAGAGCACAGCAATGTATTAGAATAGTCATCCTTGCCTGTAATCCCAGCACTTGGGTGGCTGAGGCAGTAGGATCACTGCAGGTTTGAGGCCAGCCCGGGCTACAAAATGAGTTCAAGGCCAGCCTGAACTGCATAGCAAGACCCTGTCTCAAAAAGCTAAATAAATAAATCATCCTTGTACTATGCTAACTTAAAATAATAATAAACACTATTTATCTTGATAACTGAATTTTGGGCATCCTCTTAAATATCTAGTTTCACGGCTAAGGGGAGTTTCCCCCCCACCCCTGGAACTGGAGATCGAACCTAGGGGCACTCTGCTACTGGGCCACACCTATTCATGTGTCTATCTATCTATCTGTCTATCTAAAAATCTATCTAAAAGGTCTCACTAAATTGCCCAGGCTGACTTCAAACTTGCAATCCTCCTGCTTCCACCTTCTGAGTAGCTGGGATTCTAGGCATGCACCACTACTGGCTAACGCAATATGTTAAAGGTCTTAAAAAGTAAAGAAATTAAATAGCTGGGTTAGGGCTTGAGCCCTCGCTGGTGTGTATTCCTCCCCAGCAGAACACAGGTCTCAGTCCATCTCTATGTTCCTCCCAGCTGCCAACACACAGCAAGGTCTCCTCTAGGTGTCGAGCTACACAGCATTTCTAATTACCAGGCTATTTCCTCCCGTTCAAAAATTCCAACCAATAATGACCACAGTCAAAAGATGGCAATGATGGATGAAGACCAATAGATAGGTCATTGATTATGTGACTGTTTCAACCATTAGGAAGCAAAAACTAGCATTTAAACAGCAAGACCTCCTGGAAAGAATATTCTTTAGTGGTTCTCAGAAGTAGGAAAGACAGCACTGTAGAAACTTTTCCTAATGATCATCAGTGACTCTAGCTGGGTGTGCAAATACTGATTTAAAGTTTCAAAGGGAGAACTGGCAAAAACAATGAAAGAAAAGCATGTTGTTAATAGTTTTATCACTGTACCCTTTGAGAAATGCCAAGCAAGAAAATACTGCATCTGTTCAGGAACCAGCATAAAATGTTTGACAACTTTGGATCAAGACACTGTATCTAGTAATAATAAAAATAATTACAATTAGGGGTAGGGCATATCCCAGTGTAGAACAGTTTTCTGGCATCTATAAGACCCTGGGTTCCATCCCCAGCACTGCAAAAGTGAAAAACAAAGAGTAAGCATAATTAACAATGTGTACAAGACACTGCACTAAGCGCTCTCGGTGTGTGCTGTCATGGCACCCCGTGAGGAGTCACCCCACTTCCCAAGTGCAGATAGCCTCCCTCCGAGATAGAAACTGGTTGGAGATTGGAGCCAAAGCACAGCAGTGCCCTTCACAGCCATTCACACCAGGGGAGGAAAAATACATGTTACTTGATTTTTTTTTTTTTTTTTTTTTTTTTGTAAAAGAACCCTAAATTCCTGTTTGCCTTGGTTACAGTATACAGCCTTTTGTTGGCTTCTCTTGAGGAGTACACAGGCTGATTCTGCAGCAGGCTGGTCCAGAATTTCAGGCAGCCTCTAAGGGCAGTTATTACTGGGAGAAACACAGCTGATATTTGACCAAGGAATGAATAACCTTTCTCAGCTCATTGTGAGTCTGTCAGTTGCTTCCCAGAAGATTAAAAACATTATTCTCCTGGCCCTAAAACAAACGTTCAATGATATAAAAAAAGAAAATCAGCTGCCCAAACACATACCAGCGAGTGGCACCAACAAGGATCCCCCCTTAGCTCAGTCTCAAGGAGAGGACAGTCACTGGACACTCCTGGACAGGACGCAGCCACTGGGGGAAAGGAGAACAGCCCAACTCAATGGCAAGTTAGCCAGTAAATTGTGTAACTTCATCCACAAAACTGTGCTGAGATACACACATACACCCAAATTTCATCATTCTCAGAATGCACATTTTTTCATCTCTGATACTAACCCTTTGTCTTTAAATCCAAGGCATGTCACAAGCTCTTTATTATGTTTTCCTTTCTTGATGGTACGTAAGGCAGTTATGTCACTTACAGTCTAAAGACTGATTCTTGGATTCAGTGAAAGAATGTGGCCAAAAATCAATCATATCTGCGTGGCTCTAACCAGTAATCCCTGTTCGTATCTGTGGAATCTGTTTTCGGAGATTAAACGTTAGTGCACACATTGCTCAAGCGTGGTAAACAATGGCTATCAAGCCAAAATATGTGCACGTGTCAGAGTAAAAATAGATGTGTGGGCAGCAGCTTCGAACTGATTATTAAAGAAGTGCAGCTTAATTGTTGGCTAATCCATGCCCTCTACTCCAGCCATTCATAATTTGAAACCCGCTGAATATGACTTGGTTAGACTGTGGAAGTGGCTGCATTTTTCATATTGGCTTGCAAAAGTTTTGCTCCATTCAGCACCCGGAGTAAAACACAAAGGCATGCATGAACCTCGTGTGTCCGTGGAGAGCCCCTTGAACGCCGCCTTAAGGGAACAAAGGGTCTCTGAGATGCATCCGAGTCGCAGATGTTATCTGAAGGGTCAGAATGCCAATTAGATATTGAACATGGCAGGAGGAGGGTGGAGTTTCCAAAACAAATGGAGGATGAATAGGAGCAGTCCCCGAGTTTAGGCTTAGGTCCTGCTGTTCCTTTGTACAATGATTTGTGGCAAATTTGTTTTGTCACTGAGGCATATAGTTCCCCCTGGGTCTTAAAGTGATTTTGTAATCACCAAAAGAATTTTTTTTTTTTTTTTTGCTTTAAAATAGTCTTTTCCTAATCAAAATGAAATAAAAGTCTTGCTTTAAAAATATAACTGAGTGGCTAGGGCTGGAGCTCAGTGATCTGTTTTGTGAGAGCTAAAAGCTCATCGCTTGGTTCAGCAATTTATTTACAGGTATTCCCACTTTTTCAGTTTTGTAAATTACAACTCTAAATCTCAGAAGTCTCCAAAGGAGAAGAATGTGGGAAACTTGACATCCGAAATGCCTGCATAGTTAATTATGTATTTGTCTCGGTGCCCCCTTCATAAATCATTCTTAGAGAAACAAAACCACGGCATAAGAGGACAACAGTGGCATTCTGTTTAAATAATTTCATTTGGCTCCTGAATACTTCTGGCTATTTTTTCCTGTGAAAACCACCCACATTTCGTAAAGTCATATCGCTGAGCGGACCCTATCCTGTTCTCTCTCTCTCGCTGCTGACTCCTGGCGAGTACTGGACCGTGTAATACCAAAGGCGCACCAGCAGAAAGGAAATTGGGGCTCCATGGACTTAAATCAGTCAGTGCTGTGACCAAATTATTTAGTTCTCTCTTGACCTTTGCAGGTCAGATTTGACTATTTATGCTATCTGCTAATGCTTTACTATTTTTCATTGCTTGCCCTGTTAACAATTCTGACCTACAGCCCTTCCAGCCTGCAGGGTCCTTATATTAAACAATCACTAATTACTCCCTGAAACATATGCTCCCGTTTTAAAATGTCATCTGAAAGAAGCCCAACCAAAACCTCTATGTTTGCTTCATGAATGAAAACAAAATGTAAGGATTTAGCCATCTTCCCAGACGACCAACACTGTGAGAGTCCTCTAAGTGGAAAATCACCCGCCTCACTCTAATTATTAACTTTGAAGTTGCATAAAGCCTGTTCCTTAAAAAGTGAATATGAAAGGCAGCAAATATTCTCCTTTAATTACATCACAAGCATGCTATTTAATGTTCCTTCAGAGAGTAGTCCTTTATGCTTGCTGAAGACTTCAAATGCAAGAACGTTACGCAAAATCTCCCCTTTCTCGTCATCTCCCCCATGAAGGAGTGTCAGTGATGTGCCAGACACGGAGGTCAGGAGACAGCCAGAATTCTCTGAAAAATGGACTTTTGATTGTCAGCATTGAAAATGCTGCCTGTGTTAGAAAACAACTACAAGACAGCTACTCACATTTCCAGTGTTTACTAGGAAGAGAGACGAAGATGTCCCACTGTGTCATTTACTACCCAGAGTTTCTTTCAGAGTGTATTTAAAACCTAAGAAACTTTTCATTGTCCGTAAAACCAGAGATACGTAATTCATTTTAGATCGCATTAGCCAAAGAGGAAGAGCAAATTAAAAGAATTCAGCTAAAATATTAACAACTCAGGTAAAATAATAATTCTGATAAACATTAATAATTTAGATCTAACCATAATCCAGCTCATAATAACTGCACTAGCCCATATGATTGGAATTTCACCAGGGCATTTTCAGCTATTTGGTTGTGGCAGAAATCTCTGTCCTCAGCCCCCAGAGCTAGATCGCTGGCATCAGAGGTGTGTTGTGCTGACAAAATCTAACAAAACCTGCTTTTGACAAGGCTGCTACACATAAACAAGTGAAATAGAACAGGAAAGTCATTCCCTATCAACTTCCTGATTTCCTGCTCTTTATGTTCTTACACGTAAACCTCTGTCTAATCCATTTCAGAATACAAAGGTCACCACAAAGAAAAAAAAATGAGGCTAAATATACCTATTTGTCCAGCAAAAGGATAAGAGTGTTCTTTTTCCTTTTACCATAATATAGCTAAGGCCAGGTGTTTCTCATGTTTGCCTTGCCACACTGCGAGTATGTTTATAGACTTCAAAACTAACATTAAACACGCTTTTAAAATAAACTTTTTATTTGGAATAATTGGTAGATCTGTAGAGAAGTTACAGAGTGAATACAGTGTGAGTACCACTTTGTTTTCCCCAGTGGTGATTTTTCACATAGCCACAGTACATCTGTCCAGATGAAGACTTAACATTGGCATAGTGCTGCTAGCCAAGCTCAGCTTTACAGATTTTCCCAGTGAAATCTTCATCCAGAGTCCAAAGCAGAATACCACGTTGCATTCAGGCATTTATAAACTTACGAACAGTGGTTTATTGAGAAAAAAAAAATTTTTTTTGGAAACTACTAATTTTAAAGATATTTTAGCAATAAAAAGTTTGAATTTATTTTAATCAGTTTGATATGGATGACAAAAGAACCCCCATTACAGACAGTTATATTTAAGCAAGGTAAGTATTTTCTCAGTAGAGAAATTCTCCTTTACCCAAGTAAGAAAATACGCTGTTTTCAAATTCAAAACAGAATTAAAGTGAGATAGCCTTGGGGATTAAAACCACAAGATACTTTGTCTCACTCTTCATGCTTGCAACAATTAAAAAGATGGATGATACTTTTGATCAAGTTTCTTAGCCTTGGGGGGCATGGCAGTGTACACATGTAATCCTAGCACTCAGGAGGCTGAGGCAGGAGAATCTCGGTGAGTTTGAGAACAGCCTGGGCTACATAGTGAGTTCAGGGCCAGTCTGAACTACATAGTGAGACCCTGTCTCAAAAAAGAAAAAAGTTTCTTAGCCTTCTTGGGCCTCAGTAAAATAATCATTGTTCTGACCCCATGGAGAGGTAGGGTTGTAGAGTGATTAAGGGTGTGAAATCTCTGAATTGGACTTTCTGGTTCAGTCTGAATTGTCTCACTTCTTGGAGAAATTGATTGCTGAACCTAACATCTCATGCTTCCATTTCTTATCTGTAAAAGAATAATAATAGGGCTGGGGATATACCTCAGGGGCATAGCACCTGCCTGGCAAGCACTGGTACCAAAAATAAAATACAATAAATAATAATAATAATAGTACTCACCCCCAGAAAGTTGTGAGAGGGACTAAATGAGATGATATGTACAAAACACTCGGTGGCGGGGCAGAGGGAGGGAGGAGGGGGAGGAAAGGAGGGAGGAAAAGGGAGGGAAACATTTCTGTTCTCATGGAGCCTTCATTCTAGGAAAGGGTCAACCAGTGAACAAGTTAAGAAACAAGTGCCCATCCCAAAGTCGGAGATGGGAAGGCTACAGCGAAGTTAGGCCGAGTGAGGAAGGGCTGGAGCAGGAGGGGTCTGGCTGACCTGGGGAAGTTACCAAGCCCTCTCTTAAGAGAGGTCGTCCAGGGCTGCAGGCCCAGGGACACCTGGAGGAGCAAGAACAGCAGGCACCGAAGCTCCCAGTTTGGAGTTTGGCGCTGAGCAAAGACATACGCAGTTACCTGCGGCTTGTGTTTTTGGTGTCAGGAATCGTACTCAGGACCTAGCACTTGCCAGGCAGACGCTTGCACCACTGAGCTGTATCCCAGGCCTGTAATTTGTATTTTTGACGAAAGGCAAAAGGAGCTAGAGAGGTGAGTAGATGGACAGACAGGTGAAGTTCTGTCCATAGAAAACAATGAGGCAAAATAAACCGAACCATTTGCCCCAGGGTGCAGAACCAAGGAGGAAATCTTTGAAATCCTGCCATGGACATGTATTCTTACATTTAGAACACAAACCATCAAGCATTCTGGAACAAAGGCAGTCTTGCTTTGTGTTCGAGGCCACGCCTGGGCTCCTTAGCCGCGCACTTCTGACCTGGAACGGACAGATCCCGTGGGGAAAACTGTCCAGTGCATCGCTGGCCTCCACCTGGTAGGTACCAGTAGCCTTGCTCTACTGTGGCAACCAGAAATGTGGCCAGGCACCGTCAGGCACCCCCGGGAGTCTCGAGGCCCACACACACCCTGCCAGCTGTCAGGCTGATGCTTGGGCTCTGGAAACTGCCAGCCTGGATTCAGACCCCAGCCCTGTCCCCTGCAAGGAGTGAAACCTACCAATGTCCCCTCTGGGCCTCAGTCGCCTCATTTGTAAAAGAGGCAAAATCCCATCATCCTCTGGATTTTCTATGAAGAGAAGCGATCGGTGTCATGCACTCAGGACGGGACGGGGTGTGTGAAACACCAGGGGGCTGAGAGCCATCGTTGCTGGCTCACGTCCCCCTCACTGTCCCTGCCAAGCACCTGGGCCCTTCCCCTGCCCCAGGGCACAGAACGGGACAGAGACAAGGAAAGGGGCTTGAAGCCGTTGTGCATCTCAGGGAGACGCCATGGGAAATGCTTCCTGCAGCCAGGAAGGTGACAAGCGGGCTCGACTTTAACAGAAAGTGGGTTCCGCAGCGGCCCGAGTGGCGCCTCCCCAGGCAGCCTCGGATGCACCCGCGTGTGTCTGCGCCAGCAGCCGAGCACCGCCGATCGTTTGGCCACCTCTCCTCCCTCCACAGCTTTATAGCTCTCTGTGTCTGTGTGTCTGTGTGTGTGTGTCTCTCTCTCTGACACACACACACACACACACACACACACGTGCGTGCACACACACACACACACACACGCACACACGCTGTCCTTCCCCAAAGCAAACCGCATTCCTCCCTGGAGCCGCCAGCTCATCCCCAACCCCATCTGGTCCACATTTCACTTCGGAGGAAATGAGAAACCATGTCACTTTTGCTTGGATTTTGGATTGCCCTTTGTTTACTTAAGTTTTTCCTTTCCATATACATGGCTCTTTGTTTTTTTAAACTTTTTGACTGTCCTCATCAGTACTTTCCAGATAGATAGATAGATGTTTTATATGTGTTTATATGTTTCATATAAATATTTACATGTGTGCTAGGTTTCATTCGTATGTATATATTGTTTAGTGTATTATACTTATTCATGTATGCTTCTCCATTATTAATATCCATATTCATGTAATGTTTGTTATAAATATAACCTTACATATGTATATTACATAATGCGGATTTATGGATATGCGTGTATGTAAGCCTGTATTATTTTACTATGTTCATTAAGCCATAACTCAGCCAGGAGCAGTTTTTGCCTCCCCCTCCCCACCCCCCGGCACCCCCGGCAAGGTCTGGCGATGTTTTCGGTTGTCACAAGCTGGGGTGATGCTACTGACGCCGTGGACGCTGTGAAACGCGCTGCAGTGCTCAGCCAACCCCCCCACCAGGAGCTCCCTGGCCCAGAACGTCAACGCCGCAGCGAGGGGGAAAGGGCGGTGTAAACAAAGGAACACCACGCGGCCGCTCAGATCCTCCCGCACATTGGCTGAGTGCAGAGAGTTTTTCCATCTGACATCTTTTCAAGATCCTCTTCACTCTCGGGAAGGGTAGAGACGCTTCCACCCCGCCCATTTTGCAGATGAAGTCACAAAGATAGAGGCAGGGGCCTTGGCCAGGGCTACGCAGCAAGTCAAAGTCGGAGTCCAGATGCGGACCCAGCCCCGTTGGAGTCGCAGGCCGGGGTCTGACCGACTGTGCCGTTTGGCTTTGAAGCTGCCGTGGGGGTCTCTGTCGGCAACAGGAGGCACCTGGTGAGCCACCAGTACGAGTGGGGGAAAGGGTCACGCGTAGCTTGCCGAAAAATCAAACAAGAAGAACTCGAATTATACTTCTGCCAGCGGTTGTGTGTGGACAGTGGCTGCTGGGGTAGAGAGCGGCCCCTGGGACACACGGCACAGGCACAGGCCGGGTCTCCTGTGGGGGCTGCTCGCTGCAGGCTGCAGGCCCTGCAGAGCGCCTGCGGCTTCCCTCCAGAGCTCACACTGCTGGAAACCATGTGACCACACCCCACCCGCGCCCTTTCCTCCCGAGAGCAGTTCCAAGGCCTGGTGTCATCACCCTGCTCCTCCTCCCTCCGTGGGGGCCCCAGGTGAGCACAGAGCCAGCCGGTAAAGAGCAGGTTTTTTTCTTTGTCTTTTTGAGACAGGGTCTCACTATGCAGTTCAGGCTGACTTTGGGCTCACTTTGTAGCCCAGGTTGGTCTCAAACTTGCAACAATCCTCCTGCCTCAGCCTCCCAAGTGCTAGGATTACAGGCATGCACCACCACGCCCAGCTAAGAACTTTATTTTATTTATTTATTTATATTTATTTGTTTGCTTGTTTGTTTGTTTTGTGGCACCATTAAGCCACTGAGCCAAACTCCTGGCCCTAGCTTTTTGAGATAGGGTCACACTACGTAGTTCAGGCCGGCTTCATTCATATTGTAGCCCAAGCCCACCTCAAATTCAAAATGCTCCGCCTACCTCAGCCTCCCAAGTGCTGGGATTACAGGCACGCGCCACCGCACCCAGCTAAGAGCTTTAATGGACAGACAGAGGGAGGCTCGCATGAAGTTCTGGAGCTGTCTCCTTCCTATGTGATAGACTTCTTTAATGTTTGGAATTGTTTACATCTAAGGTATTCTTTTTGAAATCAGAATAAAACCTCATATCATTTACCTTTTTAAACACAAATTATGGACCACCCAAACAAGGAAATACGGTACAGCCTCTCACCATAAAGTGGTAGATAAAGGAGTGCAGGAAAGGTGTGTCACTGCATTTCAGGTGGGAGAGAGCTAGAGAAGGGGCGTTTGGTTGTGAGGATGTGGTTGTATATGATTGTGTGGTTGCGTGCGTGATAATGTGTACATGGTTGTATTTACAGTTGTGTATGTCTGTGGAAAGGCAGAAAAAACAAGGTGGGGAGCATAATTTCTGCTGAGGGTAGAATGTGATTTTTCTTTTTCTCTTTTCCTCCTTTATTTATCTTTCTCTTTTGTGTGTGTGTGTATGTGCTTTGTTTTGTTTTGTCTTTTTGAGATGGTCTCACTATGCAATTCAGGCTGGCTTTGAACTCACTTTGTAACCTAGGCTAGCCTCGAACTTGCAGCAATCCTCTTGCCTCAGCTTCCTGAATGCTGACATTACAGGTGTGCACCACCACACCTGGGTTTTCTTTATTTTCTGCAGTGAGCGTGCAGTTCACTTTGCAATCCAATCAGTTCTGTAAAGCAACACACTCATTCCTATGCCACACACGTTCACTGTGCTGCGCAAAACTGCACAACAAAACCGCAGGGCTTGTGGAAAAATGGGAATCGGGGCCCCACACTCAAATATCTCTTCAGTGGCCCATTAAAAAAATAGGAGCCTAATAAAAATAGTAGCTCAGTTTTAGATATGCTAGTTTTTTTAAATATATATATAATGCTGAAATCAGTAGCACTTAAAAAAAAATACCCTTTGCCTGTGAAAATGGCCATTGAAGGGCTACAGCTTGTGAGTTACTGTGACTGTCAGCGGAGAAAGGGGGTGCGGGGGTCTGAATGTGTGCCCCCAAGTCAAGGACTACAAAATGAATCCCCAGCGCAGTAGCTCGCGGCCCGAGAGGACAGATTTGCCCTCAGATTTTGGGTCAGGAATCGTGTTGGCACCAAGATTCAAGGTCCAGGAAGGGTAAGTGCCACTCACTGCGCTGGCCACGGCGTAACTCCTGCCGCCGCTGGCTTTAGCGGAACACCCGCAGAGGGCCTGTCCCGCGGTGCCGCACTCGCGTAGATGGCTCTTCGCCGGCTTTGTGACCTCGGGCAGGCATAGCGCCCCCGTTAGGAGCTCAGAGGTGGGGCATGTGCTGAGCCGGCAAGAGGCTCTGGTTAGATCCCAGCACTGAAACCAAATGAAAACCACTGGGCGTTAGGATTCAACATACAACTCTGAAAGGACACAGTGTAGTCAACAGCAGTAATCCAGCTGCTTCTGTTATGTACTGTCTCTCCCTCCCAGCTGGGAAGTAAGCTCTCTGAGGACCAGGGGTAGTTTTCTTTACCACTGTTGTGCAGCCTGGCACATAGTAGGTGTTCAAGAAGTATTTGCTGAATTCAGCAATTAAATGAATATCTGAATAAATGAATGAATTTTTTTTTTTAAGATAGTAAAAGCCGCCGGGAGTTTGGCTCAGCAGCTTAAGTGCCTGTCTGGCAGGTGCGAGGCTGTGAGTTCGATCCCCAGTGCCAGGAAGAAAAAAAAAAAAAGATAGTAAAAGCCAACAAAACAGAACAAAGTCAATCAAAACAAAGCAGCAAACCGGGCGTGGTGGCGCACACCTTTAATCCCAGCACTCGGGAGGCTGAGGTAGGCGGAGCGTTGAGAGTTTGAGGCCGGCTTGGGCTACAATGCGAGTGCAAGGCCGGCCTGAGCTATAGTGCGAGCCTGCCTCAAAAAACCAGGGCTGGGAATTTAGCTCAGTGGCTTAAGCACCTGTGTGGCAGGTGCGACACTGTGCGTTTGATCCCCAGTGCCACACAAACAAACAAACAAAAAAAGCAGCAAAATTGGTATGGAACTTCAAAGCAGGATACTAGGAAAATAACAATAGCTACCATAGTATATCTTGTTATCCTCACAATAGTTGTCCATTCCATATGGAGAAAATCAAACCAAAAACAAAACAGAATTAAACCAATCAAAACAATATTGAATAAAGCAAAACAATCAGGACAAAGTGAAACAGAACAATATTGGATTTCGAAGACAAGATAGAAGGAAATCGCCCATGTTTGCTATGCTGTGTACTGTCATCCTCCCAAGAGATGCTCAGACCACTGAATGAATTTTTTTTAACCCACACAAAGCTAGGCTGATCCAGAAAGGCAGTTTTGCTGTGGTAGTTCTAGCTGTCCCTCTTTGTCCATTTTGCCGTCTGGGACTTGAATGCTGGTGTTCTGAGCCATGTGATCAGTGGGGGTCTGCAAAGCAGAACTAGGGGAGAAACCAGGGTTCAAGCAGCCTTGGACCACCTACATAGCTTTTAATCAAAAGTAAATAAACTTTTATCTTGTTTAAGGCACCGTTTTGGAGGCACTTCTGTGTTCCTCTTAGCCGAATATTTATAATCCAACTTTTCTTAGCCAGGAATCAAAATTAAGTTAATCTCGAACATGCAGTTGGCAAAGCTTTCCCAACCCTCAGCACACAACAGTTGTCTCTCCCTGGTGAATGTTGCCCAGCCGCCAATTTCTATTATTTCTGGAATCTGAGTCACGTGTCCTCACTGTGTTATTATTACACATAATGTGTTATTATAACTTTAAGGAAATATTTTTTCACTTGACAGATTGGTCACTAGGTTGTCAGAAACAGCCAAGAACGATGGCTGGCATTATGTCTTTTTATCTGTCCTTTCCTACACGGACGAGTTTAAAATCAGATCTGTGGGACGGAGACAGGAGCTGGGTCTTGCTTTCATTAGTTTCTGCCTTTCTTTTCAGAAGGAATCAGTTTCCAAGGCAGAGGAAGGAAATAAATACGATTTGCTTGGTTTTATTACTGAAGTGATGTAATTGACAGAGCAGCAAAATTACACCCTAGACATCTAAGTGGTAATTATGATGTTAGGGAACAAGATGAAATTTTGCTTTTAAACAATAGCAGAAATAAGAGTGGAAAATGTTGGTTACAATGCACACCAAATTTAAGTAGTTATTTAATCTTATTTGCCTGGGGTGGGGGGTGGGAACCACATTCTTTGCCCCTAAAATGGAAACAG
>RJWM01044936.1:0-13030 GCA_004363535.1 Dasyprocta punctata | reverse complement strand
ATAGCTTCTTCAAGCTGTTTCTTTATTGCATTTTCTATCATTTCAGAAAGTCCATTTGTGTGACTCCCACTGTCTTCCATTTCAGTGTCTCTTGGGTTTGTTCTTTGTGGGCTGGGGGACTGAGACTGCCTCTTGGTCTTTTGTTTTGTCATTTTCTTCTGGAATCTATGTAGCTCTGTGTCCTGCGAGGCTGGCCAGCGTTCCCCTGAGGTTCACGCTGATTTTTGCAGTGTGCATGATCGCGGGACCCAGTAGGCTGGGTCCCGTGTGCAGCAAGGAAAGGCGGCCTCCCGTGGCACGCAGGTGGAGACTCCTCCTTCACTGGGTGGGGGCCAAGGCCTCCCGGTCCCAGCAAGCTAGGCAGAGCAGCGTGAGTGAGGTGAACCCAACCCTGTTTCTGTCCGCATGTTCAGCCCAACAGCTATGCCTGCGGGGCAAGCCCAGGCAGGTCCCACGCCTACAGTGCCGGGAGCAACCCTGCTGGGCAGCGGGGTCTGCACCTGAGCTGTGGGATGGCACACGCTCGAGCCGCTCCACTGAAGAATGCAGCTGGAGTGTGCTCTGCACTCTGGTTGGGGGGGCCCAAGCTCTCCAGGTCCCTGCAGCTATGTTGCTCAGTTCCTTGTGAGCAGCTCTGGGGTCCTGGGCTGATTTGGGCTGGCCTGCATACCTCTGTGTCCTGCACAGCTGTCCGGCATTCCCTAGAGGTTCGCGCTGATTCTTGCGGTGTGCAGGATCGCGGGACCCGATAGGCTGGGTCCCATGTGCAGCAAGGAAGGGCGGCCTCCCGGGGTGTGCGGGTGGAGCTTTCTCCTTCACTGGGTGGGGGCCAAGGCCTCCCAGTCCCAGCAAGCTAGGCAGGGCAGCGCAAGTGACGCGGACCCGACCCTGGTTCTGTCCCTTGTTTTTCTCTCTAATACAGAAATGATAGATGTACATGTATAGGTTTATACATGCCTAGAATTTCTCCTGAAGAGCTTACAAGAATTGATTTTATTATGTGTGATGGTATCAACATCTATTTTGAAGAAAATGAGACACTATGGTAGCATTGCTGACTTCCTATCAACTTGTTTTGAGGTCCTGTAAAGTATTTATTCTTTGTTTTGATTGGTTTTAGTCCATTTTCTATTATTTGATTTCAACATGTGTGAAAGTATGGACAGCTATTTTGGAGAAAACAAGAGACATTATGGTAGCCATTGTTCTTTTTCCTATTGTCTGGTTTTGAAGGCCCATAATGCTTTCATTCTTTTGTTTTGATTGGCTTTATACTATTTTGTTTTGTTTGAATTTATTGTGTGTGAAGGTATGGACAACTATTTCAAAAAAACAAGAGGCACTATGTAGCCACTGTTGATTTTCTGTTGTCTTGTTTTGAAGACCTGTGCTGCTTGCATTGTTCTCTTCTGATCTGCTTTGTTCTGTTTTGTTTTGTTTTATTCTCTTTAAAATAAAAAAAGAAAAATTTACCAATCCACACTTTTATAAACAGCATATGAGACTAAACACTGGATATTAAAATTGATATCAATATTAGCCAAATAGGTTAAAATATTTAATTTTTAAAATTCTATTAATAGGTTAATATTAATAGGCTGTGATTGATAGGTTAATATTAGCTAACATTAGCATATTTTATATGTGTAAAAGTCATTTGTACTCTTTCTTCCATGAATTGTCTGTTCATATCCTTTATGCATACTTGATTTGGTTGCTATCCTTTTCCTTCTTGGTACATAACAACCCTGTATGTGTGCTGATATTCAGAAAACATATATTGCCTATATACTATAAACATTTTCTCTAGTTTGATATTTGCATTTAAGCATCACTTACAGTCTTTTGCCATGCAAAGATGAATTCATTAAATTCGCAATTATTGAAAAGCTACTATATGCCAGCCACCGGTTTGAGTTACAGGGACAGACACAGTGGTGAATAAGACAGACACATTCCCAGTAGTCAAGAAACCCAATGCTATCCTGCATACTAGAAACACATTTCATCCAATATGCATTCATAAACTAAAAATCAAAGAATGAAAGCAATATTCCAAGATCCCCAAATAAGCAGGAATCAGCTATCTTATTTTCAAACAAAGTGGACTTCAATGCAAAACTGATCAGAAGTGGGAAAGAAGGTACCTACATATCAGTTAAGGGAACAATACAACAGGTAAAGATAACAATTATAAACATATATGCACTAAACACTGGTACACCCAACTTCATAAAACAAACACTACTGGATGTAAAAGATCAGATACATACCAACACAACTATACTGGGGTACCTCAATGCCCCACTATCACAAATAGACAGATCAACTAAACAAAAATTCAACAAAAATTAGAGTTAAACGACAACTTCAAACAAATGTACTTAATAGATGTCTATAGTGCTCTACCCAACAAAAAAGTGCACATTATTCTCAGCAGCACATGGAACTTTCTCCAAAATAGACTACATGCTAGCCCATTAAGGATACTTAAGGATGTACAAAAGAATCAATATCTTCCTATCATAATCCTAGCATATTATTAGATCATAATGCAATGGAACTAGAAATCAATAGCAAAGAAAACCACAAAATCATGAAAACATATGGAAATTAGACAGTACACTTTTGAATAATCAATAGGTCACAGAAGAAACCAAGGAAGAACATCAATACTTCCTAGAATTGAACTACCCTGCCAGTACTACATATTAGAACATGGGAAACAATGAAAGCAGTCCTAAGAGGAAAATTTATAACTGTGACTGTCCACATCAGATAATCAAAACCACTTGGGGATTTAGCTCACCAGTATAAGTGATGCCTGGCAAGTGCAAGGTCGTTGGTTCAATCCCTGGTACCAAAATAATTAATTAATTAAAAAATAAACAAAAGAAAATCATATGAATAACCTAATGGTGCACTTCAAGGCTCTAGAAAAACAAGAACAATAGAAATCCAAAGTTAATATCAGGAAGGAAATTATAAAGACCAGAGCAGAAATTAATGAAATTGAAACATTATACATATATATAATTAAAGAAGTGATTATTCAAAAGAATAAACAAAATAGACAATTAGCCAACAGTACCAAAAAAGAAAATGTTCATATCAATGTGATTAGAAATGGAACAGGTGAAATCACAATGGACACTGTCAAAATCCAGAAGTTTATTAATAACTACTTTGAAAACCCACACTCCAATAAATTGGAGAATTGAGAAGAAATGGGTAGATTTCTAGATGTTTAAGAATATATGATCCAAAATCTACAATAAATACCATGTAAGGGTAAAAACAGCTCGAAGAGCAAAAGTAATTGGGGAGGGAAAAGGAAAAGATATAAATCTGTATATATGTATATGTAAGATAACTAGAACATACTGCTGAATGTATTAGTTATTGAGAAAGATCGGTTAATGCTCATATGATTAGATCAATTTTACTTGTCTATATCTGTTAATGTAAACAACCATTCTGAAGATAGCGATACACAATATTGCAACCATTGTCAAGTTCCTATCATTCTGTTTTGTAAACCTATAATATTACTGTTGTACATTTACTCTAGTCGTTTTTTTGTTTCTTTTGCTTTTTGTCTTTCTTATATGTGTCTTTTTTTCTCTTAAATTAAAAAACTGAACCAAGAAGATATAAAAACCCTGAATAATCTAATAGTAGACAATGAAATTAAGGCAATAAAAAAATCTACCAACAGAGAAAAGCCCAGAACCAAATGGATTCACCACTGAATTCTACAAAAAAAAAAAAAAAGAATGGAAGATCTAACATTGGTACTCCTCCAATTCTTTAATTAAATTGAAAGGGAAAGAGTACTGCCAAACTGATTCCTGAAAGCTATCTTACTCTTGGACCTTATCTCAATCTGACAAATACTATTTATGACAAACCTACTGCCAATATCATATTAAGTAAGGGAAAACTGAAAGCTTTCCCTCTAAAATCAGGAACAAGACAAAGATGTTCACTTCCACCACTTCTGTTCAATAGGGTACTCAAAATATTAGCCAGAGAAATCAGGCAAGATAAAGAAATAAAAGGGATACATATTGAAAAGGAAGTCACCAAATTGCATTATTTGGAAATGACATGATAGTTTACATAGAAGATACAAAAAATTACACCAAAAGAGCCTCAGAATTAATAAGCAAATTCAGCAATGTAGCAGGATACAAAAATAAATATTTTTCCTATAAACCAATAACAAAATCACTGAGGAAAAATTAGGAAAACAATACTATTCTCAATAGTATCAAAAGAAAATTAAACACAGGAATTAATTTAACCAAGGAAGAGAAAGGTCTCTCCAATAAAAACTACAGTACTTTTAAAGAATATCAAAGAAAACATCAGAAAATGAAAAAATATTGCCTCTTCCTAGATAGGCAGCAAAAATAATGTGAAAATGGTCATGCTCCCAACTGACATATAGTTTTAAAGGAATCTCAATCAATAAACCAACAACATTCCTCATAGAACTAGAGAAAATAATCCTGCAACCCAAGAGACCTAGAATAGTAAAAACAGTCTTTGAAAGGACAAAGCAGGAGACATCACAATCCCAGACTTCAAGTTATACAACAAAGCTACAGTGATAAAAAGAGAATAGTGCTGGCACAAAAATATGGATGAATGGGAGAGATTAGAGGATCCAGGAACAATCACAGACATATTCACCTATCTGATCTTTGACAAAGAGTCTAGGAATATACATTGGAAAGAAGATAACCTCTTTAGCAAATAGAACTGAGGAAGCTGGTTATACACATACAGAAGATTGTATCTAGATCCATATATCTCACCTTCTAATAAAAAAAATCAAAACAGATGAAATACCTAAACATTAAAACAGAAGTGCTTAACCTACTGGAGATAAAAATAAGTCAAACTCTTGAAGTCATAGCCATAGCCAAGGATTTTTTTGAACAAGATTCCAATTACACAAGAAATAAAACAAGAATCACAAACAGTATTATCCAATTGAAAAGCTTATGCACAGCAAAGGAACCAATTAACAGAGTGAAGAAACAAAGTGAAAAAGGTTTTCCAACTACACCGCAGACAGAAGACTCATATCTAGAATACATAAAGAATCAAAAACTTAGATGCTCCAAAATGAAATACACAATAAAAAAGCAGCAACTGAAATGAATAGATACTTCTCAGAAGTACAAAGGGCCAATAAATACATGAAAAAATGTTCAACATCTCTGAATACTAGAGAAATGCAAATTTAAAAATACACTGAGATTCTACCATATTTCAGAAAGAATAGGTATCATCAAGAAATCAACTAATAACAAATGCTGGCAGGGCTGCAGGGAAAAATCAACGCTTCTAATTTGTTGGTGAGAATGCAAACCAGTGCAACCAGTATAGAAATCAATATATAGATTCCTCAAAAAACTAAAAATAGAAATTCCACTGAACCACCTATCCCCCTTCTTGGTATCTTCCTGAAAAAGTCAAAGATTTTATATTACAGAGATACTTGCATACCCATGTTTATTGCAGCACAGTTCATAATAGTTAAATTTTGGGAGTGGCCTATATGTCCATTAACAGATGAATAAATTTAAAAAGTATTTATATAAAATGTATTACTACTCTGCTATAAATGATAAATTTAAGTATTTTTTTCAGTAATGGTTGAACCTTGAATCCATAATGCTAAATGAAATAAATCAGACACACAAGTTTAAATATTACATGGATTCTCTTATTGCAGAAACCCAAAGTATAAATTGAGTAGCAAACTAAAAGATGGATAACAGGAAACAGCTAGATAGAACTTTTGCCAAGAGGAAGAGGAAAAAGTCATGGAAGAGGGGTGGGAAGAGCAGATGGGAAGTGAATAAAAGAATTAAGATGTGATATGTACATGTACCCACTCCCTACAATGAATGTAATCATTATATACTGCAAACGTGTACCAGTAAAAAATTGAAAAATGAACAACCATAACAAAACCAAAAAGAACTTCTTTCTTGCCTACAGGGGAGGCCACATACCTCACAAAATGTTCCTGTCCCTATTTATTAACCTATAAAGGAAATATTTCCTGGAACTCTTCTTAGCGTATTTCCTTCGAAACATGCAGCCTTCTGATTGCTGCCACTAGCTTAACTGATGTTTTTCAGTTTCCTTTCCTGCTTCTTGCCTTTCTCATTGCTGAGACAAAATACCAAACACTCAAAGTTAAAAGAGAAAAGATTTATTTAGCTCACAGTTTGTAGAGGAGTCAGTTCACAGTTGGCTGGCTGCAAGGCAGGGTGGCATGGCAGAGGAAAACAGTTCATGGCAGGCAGAAGGCAGAAATCTGCAAGGCAACTGACAAGCCTCTTTCTGTTCCTTACAGTTCATCCGGGCTATCTGCCCTCACCCACACCCTTAATCCTAGCACCTTTAATCCTAGTATTACATCATAAATTAATCCCAGCCTCACTTATTTTAGATTCAGGCACCTATGAAAAGCCCCAATTATGACTGCATGAGATTTGGGGGAAACATCTAGATACAAGTCATAATATCTCTATACTCTGCAGACCATAAGCCAGAGTTACCCTCCCCCAATGCCATGGCACAGCTTAATGTGGGCTCCTTGGATCTAAAATCTTCAGCAAGATAGCAAAACTCAAGATAGCAAAAATTCTGATATCTGCCTAATACTTATATGCAAGACATTTGAAAGTGACTCTCTCATTTATCTCTCCTGCTTTCTGATCCAGGCAGGACTAATACTGACTGTACCACTATACTGGAATACAGAAAGGGCCCCTCTGCCAACCTGGGACCCAAAGTGTGAGAGATTTCATAGAAAGTCATTACTCACTACTACTCCTAAGTTTCCCTCTTTTGGAAGCTATTTTACAATTTGGGAAACTCTGAATTCTTCACTGTGTTGGAAGCACCTGGATCATAACCCCCATGCCACTTTGCACATGGCCTCATAGAGTGCTTTACATATACAGACACTTGATAATTGTGTAATATAAAGAAAGAAATAACAAAACAAATGAAAGAAAAAGGAAAATAACAATAGTAGGGGGAACTGATGACTATTCAAGAATTTTGTTTACATAAAATTGGTATATGATACATTTAATTAGGATTTGTCTAGGTTAATCGAGCTTGGTATTGATGGGAAAATAATTACAAATATCTGTACCTTGTGTAACCTTTAATTTCTTTAGACTATACCAGTGAATTAGGAGTGGGGGGAGATAAGTTTAGTCTAAGAGTCCCAATGCAAATAAATAAAATGTGTAATCAATCTCTGAGGCTTCAAAAGCTGAGTCTCTGAAATCCAATTTTCCTTCTAATTTCCCTTAAGGTTCAGAGACTGTAGTAGATTCAAGGAGTGATTCACACGGTTATTAATGGCTAAGATCATTTTTCTTCTCCTATGGTATTCATAATCTCTCCCTCCGTTGCTCCAGATCTGTGCCCTAGTATCAATTATTGCTTCCATAACACTTCTTGATGTCAACCATTATGTTGCAGCCTTAGGTGATTTTCCAATCCATTCCAATAGTAATTTCCATCCTTACTTGTACATCAGTGTATTACTAAACCATAAATAGTACAGCCTTGTGCTTTCAAGATCTTAGGGATGCTTCTAATGCTACAGCTCTTTTAATTGACCTATCATCTATCAGAACCTGGCACCACCATCCTGACCCAGAGCTTTTTGGCACAACACAGATCCACATGTGCTCCACTCAAACACCCTTGTTCTCTCATATGCACCATTTGTTTGTTTGTTCGTTCATTTATTTGTTTCTGCCCAAATCAGCTTGTGTCAACAATGTCTCACTACAAAATTAATTCCTTCCCATTTACTCAACTGAATTCTTGTTCAAGGGAGGGTTCTTTTTCTCCAAAAGCTCAAAGAAAGGTCTTAATGCTGAGGACAGATATCAATTTCAATCTGCCCACTTATTATAGCTCAGATCAGAGTCCTCAAGGCTTCCTATAAATAAACTCCTGATGGTTCTGCTCCACTGGGCATCTAGATATGCCAGAACATGGTTTAATCAACAGTAGGCATATCCTCAACTTAGCCCCTCATTTCAGGACTCTTGCTGCATTCAAATAGATTTATAATTAAAAAATAACAAATCCATGAGAACAAAATGAGGGCAAACATGGGAAAGTGCTTTGCAAATGAAATGTTTTACTTGTTTACTAGTAGAAAGTAAATGAGCTATTTACTTGTTTATCTAGTAGAGATCCATGCCAGTGGAACTGAAGGCAGCAAATGGGGGAATAAAAAGGAATGATTGAGGGAGAAGTCAAGCTGATAAGCACATAGAAAGTAATTTAAAAACTATGTATTAACTAGAATGTTTGTGGGACTATTTGAGTACAAAGCACACTTGCCAAATGAACTGAGATAAATGTTCAAAAATTATCCTAAAGTACCTAAGAAAGAGAAAAGAGAACTACACCATCTGCACACTTTAGAAAACCAAAACCTAGGTGAAGCTATACAGTATTCAGAATTACAAAGGATTACTCGGGTGGAAATCTGAGCTCTACCACTTATGAGGTCTGGCTGAATTTTGAAAAGTTAATCTGTTTTTCATTAATAATAAATATAACAGTAAGATCTAATAGTAAGATCTCTCCAATGGTGCTTTGGAAGTGTTATAAGAGTAAGTATATGTAAAGCACTTACTTCCATGTCAGGCACATAGCAAGTGCTCAATATGGATAAATTTAACCATTCATCTACTCATACCAAAGTATATCACATAAGGAAATTGAACAGGTCTATAATTTACCTAAATTTTTACTAATGTAGAGATTTAAGCACCAGTTTTTTTTTTTTCAGTAAAGTAGAGTTTGGTTACTGTTGGCTGTAATATAATTGAAATTTACATTGTTTTAGTTTTAAGCAAAATTTTGGGATGAGGCCAAAATATTCGACTGGATTAAACTACTCATATAAAAGTAGCTCATTTGCCCTTTTGCTCACACTATTATATGACAAGATCAAGAGATAATTGTTGATATTAAAATGATTAAAAATTTCATTTGATACTATAAATAGGGAGATTACTCTCATGATTGCTGTGGAAAGAATAATTAATGATGTGCAGATAGAGTTTTATTTACAAATATCAGATAGTTTACAGTGTACTTTGTTTTAAACTACTGCCACAAATGGGAAACATTTTCACTGCCACTGTAGATAGCTGCAAAGTTGATACAGTTGAAGTTCTGAATATTAGTGAGCATATCAAGTAATTCATCCTAAAGTACAGTCTTATAAGGGAAATTACATTCATACATATTTGAGAGCTTATTTGCTAATCAAACATAGCTACAGTTTTAGTTAAAATATTAGTTTATCATATGATACTCAAAAGTAATTGCACTCTAAAACATTTATTTTCAATAATTCTTAAAAAACAAATGCTTGACATAAACCACAAAATGTTCACCATAACAATACTTTCAAATTCTGTTTACTAAAGCATGAATTTGGAGCAATAATAAAAAATTATTTGGATACGAGCAATGCTTATATTCTGTCCCAGAAAAGCATGGGAGTGAGTCAATAACATTCCAATTGGTCTGAAAGCAGGGATGTCTGCCAGCGTAATGAGTCATAAGCAGCCTGTTGGCCATATTTAGCAGAGGAGCCTGCAGTTGATTAGCTGTGCTCTGACAATAAATAGGCTATCATTGCTTCCAGTGAACATCACTATGTTATAGAGATTTTCTAAGAGTATACCATCATTCATGTTAGCCCAGCTAGAAAATGAACCCGTGAAAACTTGATATGAAGATCTGCATTATCATGTGTGACCTCATGGAATTTAGTTAAGCAAACATTTAATAGTTTATCTTCAGTGTAGTCAACTTCACCATTTTGAGACTGATCAACTAGTTTCTGGGTAATCTACGTCCTGCTTTTTCTCTTACCACTTCCTTTGGCTGATAGCCAATTTCACTACTCATTGGCACCTGCAGAGGATAACTGAAAGCAGATGAACTCAAACCACTCAGTTATGCTTCTTATTAGCAGCTATATTGAAGAGCTCTATCCAGAACTTGGTTATAACTCTTAGTTAAAATTAGTCTTCTGAACTATAAGCAGATTTCAATTATCCACGTTATTTCTGTCCCTCATGACCCTGCATAATCTGGAGTTGACTGTGTATACATTGTTTGCCTTGCCATATGGAGAAAAAAAGTAAGTCTTTAATGGGAAAAATAAAGATGCTGGCTTTCTGTTCTGTTTCTTTTCTTTTCTTTTTCAGTATTTATTTATTATTTTGAAGAGAATAAAACCAAATGAAATAAAACAAAATAGAGTCAATCAAAAAAAAGAATGAACATGGTACATGACTTCAAAAAATGATAAAAGGAAATCAATTATGGCTACCATAATGCCTCTTGTTTTCTTCAGAATAACTGCCCATACCATCAGACATAATAAGATCATACAAAATAATACAGGACAAAACCAATAAAAACAAAACAATGGAGGCAATACAGGACTTCAAAACAATAGTAAAACAACATTGGCTATCATAATGCCTCTTGTTATCTTCAAAGTAGTTGCCTATACCATCAGACTTAATACAATCAAACAAAACAAAATAGAATAAAATCAATCAAAACAAAACAATGAAAGTAATATAAGGCTTCAAAACAAGATAAAAGCAAATCAATAATGGCTACCATAATATATTTCATCTTTTAAATAGCTCTCCATGCAACCAAATATAATAAAATTAGACAAACCAAAGCAGAATAAAACCAAACTATACAGAACAGTGAAAACAATACAGGATTCAAATCACGATAATAGCTTTACAATGGCCACTGCCTTACCTTTTTAGACACTTCCTCCCCTTTCACTTTCACAATATGTATTGTGTATTTGGCGGTTTTGTTTTGTTTTGTTTTTGTTTTTGTTTTTGTTTTGGTATTGGGAATCCAACTCACAACCTCGCACCTGCCAGGCAGGTGCTTTAGGCCACTGAGCTAAACCCTGACCTTATTTTTTGAGACAGAGTCTCACAATGCAGTTCAGGCTGGTCTTGAACTCACTTTGTAGCCCAGGCTGGTCTTGAACTCACAATGATCCTCCTACCTCAGCCTCCTCAGTACTGGGTTTAAAGGCCTGCGCCACTATGCCCAGCTCTGTATTGTGCAATTTGGATCCCCCTAACTCCTTTAGGTTTTGTTGTAGTCAGGGGTTACATGGAGAGCAACTACATACAGGACACAGAGTTTGTAATACTGTTTATAATAGTCACCCAAAGTTAAACACAAGAAAGTGCAGGAAAATCTGTCCACAACACTAAGACCCAGGATATTTAGCCAAGGGCCTGGATCCCACAGCAATATCATGCAAGAGTCCCACTAGAGACCCAAAACACATGACAATGCCTCCCACAGTACCAACTGGGAATCTAAGAGCCCACGATAAGGACTCACACCAGTCTATATACGGTTCTGTGCTGGGATGGCCAAAGGTCAGCAGTGGAACTAGAAAGTCTATGCCAGCAGGGTGAAGGAGCTGTGCAGTGGGTTGAGGGTTCTACGTGGGAGCCGAGAAGTCATGCTCAAAAGAAGAAGTGGGGCTGCCCTGAAGAGCACCACAGCCATCTCCAACAGCGACAAGGTCCCGCGTGCCTCTGATGATGGAGAACAGTTGAGCACAGGTCAGGAAGCCCAGCATGACCAGCTTCTCCAGTACAGTCTCCCCTCCGGAGCCAGGAAGCGATGCACAATGTGAGGAGCAGAGCTCCCGCAACATGAACCACAGCCACTCTCACCAATGAGGTCCCGAGCTCCTCCGACGATAATGGCCGAATCCATATTGGGGAAGCCAGCATGGCAAGCACTTCCAGGAGAACCAGCGGCTTGAACAGCAACTCTTGAAAGAACTCACAATGCCTGGCTCTTCTTCTCCACATCTGTATTTATGCTGGTAACTTTCTTCAGGTGGGGCATCTTTACCACACCAACTGAATTAGTTCAGCTGGTGCTAAGTTGACCACCAGTTTTTAATCCATAACAAGTTTTAATACTAAGGAGACAACATGATATTCACCCATGTGATTCTGAACTTTTTCATTCATGAGCATGATCTCAAGTTGTATCCATTTACCTACAAGAGCCTCGAGCTTATCTTTCTTTATAGCTGAGTAGATTCCATTGGATAAAAATGCCTTGTCTTTCTTGTCCTCTCCATAGCTAATGGGTAAGCTACTCCCACTTCTTTCTGGTTCCCTGTCACATAGAATGCTGTTCTCTTTCCTTTGATTTTCAGTCTATGAACCCTCTTTCAAGTTAAATGTGTTTCTTGTATAAAGCATATTGTTGGATCCTGTCTCCTGATCCACTCTGCCTGTGTTTCTTTTTATTGGTGAATTGAGGTCATCTACATTAATGGTTATGGCCAACATGCCCTGCCTCATCTCTGCCATGCTATTTTCCTGCCTTTGGTTGCTTATTTTTCTTCTCCATTCAATTGTCTACCCCACTTGGTGATCCACCTCTGCTGCTGTTCCTGGAACCATGGTCTTTTTTCATCTCTCTCTAGAATGTCCTTTAATATTCTTTCTAGGTTTTGGTGGTCATGAATTCCTTCAGTTGTTCTTTGTTGTGGAAGTATCTTGTTTCACCATTAATTTTGAAAAGAAAGTTTTGCAGGGTACATCAATCTGGGTTGGAAGTTGTTTTCTTTCAGGACTTGGAATACTTTACTCCAAGCTCTTCTTGACTTGATGATTTGTGTTGAGAAGTCTGTCATGATTCTGATGGGTTTTCCTTTACAGGTGACCTGTTTCTTTTCTCTAACAGCTTTTAATAGTCTGTTCTTGTGTTGAATTTCTGGGATCTTGATTATTATATGTCTGGGTGTAGATTTATTTTGGTTATGGCTAGCAGGAGTTCTGTATGCCTCACTTATCTGAATGTTACTCCCTTTTCCCATGTTTGGGAAGTTTTCTGATATTATTTCTGTAAATAGACTTTTAATGTC
>RJWM01044935.1:0-13166 GCA_004363535.1 Dasyprocta punctata | reverse complement strand
TGATGTTGGAAGACTGATCGGGATCTATAGGATCAAATTATATCTCAGACAGGAGCATCATTTAACTAATCAGAGCCCATCAAGAAATGAAAGTAAATATTTTTTAAACAAATTTTTCTTTAAAATTCAAAATTACTTGAATTGTTTAACATACAGTTCATGCTAAAATATGCTCACAAGTAGTTCTAAAATATGTAATTTAGTATATTTTTCAGAAAATGACAAGAAATATATTGATATTTATATCTATATCTATATCTATATTTATGAACCTGTTTGTGCATACATACACAAATATTTGGATAGGTAAAAAATACTTGCATGTGGACTATAGAAAAACTACCCTAACTTATTTTATTCAGATTAAAAGATAAAGCAATTATGTATATAATTAATATATGATATAGAATTATCATGTTATATAATGCTATATTTAATAATGTATATTATATATACTGTTCAATAATGTATAATTATACATGATTATACCACTATGAGAACATCATGATAATAATGTTAATTGCATATTATATATTATGTATGGTATGTTGTATACAATTCATAACTACAATATACACAATAACTATATATTATAATTACATATTACTGTGTACATATTACATAATACAATTCTATATTACTGCATATAATATGAAATATAATATATAATTAAATATACAGTACATATAATTACACTTGTCACAGATGACTATGTGTGTTCTATATATGGTGTTTTTAAGCTATTCATATATTACACATATTGCTATGTATAGTTTTAGAAAGAAAGAAACAGAGAGAAACAGAGACAAGGAGAAATCTCTGTGATGGGACGTTCATTCTTAAGGTAGATATTTTCCATCCTACCAAAACCCAACACCCTTTAAGCTGTGAAATCACTACCTTGCTCCCTGCAAAGGTCAGGTGTGATTATTCTGAGGTTTCTTTCATGTGTGCTCACCAGGTATGTGAACATCACCGTCCTTCATTAAACCAACAGCTGGTATTTATGTCCACAAATATTCTTCACTCTTTGTCTGGATAGTATTTGTAGCTATAACCCAGAATCACCACAAATAAAGATTTTGTTTGAATCTATGCTAACTTAATCCACGTTTCCTTAAAATTCAAAATGAAAAGCCGCTTTGTGTCTTTGCTGTCTCCTGCCCAGAACAAAGCTTGGGCCCAGCTCCGCATCTCAGGCCTCTTCCCCTCCGCTTACTGGATTGGGCAGGCGCTGGTGGACGTCCCCCTGTACTTCTTGGTCTTCCTTTTTATGTACTTAATGGACTACGTTTTAAACTTCCACGAGGCCATGTTTACAGTCACTCTACATGCTTTGCAAGTAAGTGACAATATTCACAAATTGAATGTGTTTGTATAACTTAATTAGAAAACCTGAAGATGAAACTGTTTTCTCATTGATAGCTCATTTTCGTAAATTAAATCACTATAAAGTCCTACGACGTGACAATGTTTTTGAGCCTGAATACTTCCTTAGATTGCATTCATCTATAACTAAGGTTAAAATTCTTGTTGCTTTCAGATTCCATGTGCTATTGGCTATGCCACATCGCTTATCTTCTTGACGTATGTGATTTCATTCATTTTCCGCAAAGGAAGAAAAAATAGTGGCATTTGGTCATTTTGTTTTTATGTTGTGAGTATATTTTTTTGGAGCTTACATTTAATAAGCAAGTATGAGCTAGGACTTTAAATTTTTCCCTCATTAGGATGACAAGTCAATGCTGTAGTCTAAAATATTTTTCATTTGTCTTTGTGTTCTTTAAAAAGTCACCACTTTATTTCTATAACTATAAAATACTGAGATAGAAGAAAGCCTGGAGATCATCTAGATCTTGTTTTATTGAAAAAAGAAGTAAATCCAAAGGTCTCCAAATTTTATACATTTACAAATTCTATTACTAACATAAAATATAACACTAAAAAGTTACTTGTCCAAGTGTTCTTCTGAAAATCAATTCCATAAAGCCCCATTTCTTTTTTTTATAAATTAGAAGGTAAAACTTGTGTGATTTGTAAGCATGCATTCTAATTTCCTGTGACTTCAGGATGCCAAAAAGTGAATCATTAATTCAGTAAGTGTCACTTAACTTATACAGTGTCATAAATGAAGACTGATAAACAAGAAAAAAACCGCTAAATAGTTGGAGTCTCCTCTGAGAGCATGCACAGGATAAACAGATAATAAACAGTTACTTATTAAAGCAGCATGATAAAGAGTTTCTATAGTTACTTTCCGTATTAGACAGCTATTACATGACTAAAAGTAATCATGCAATATTCCATATTAGGATCTATTGCACATAAAGAGGTCAATGAAAAATGAAGGAAACTTGCTATAAAAATGAAATCGAAGATTTCCTTTAAACAAAAAATCCTGGAGAAGAGTCAGATTTCAACATATAGAGAAGCATGATGATGTGGATAGAAAATAACGGATGAGTAGAAAGCTAGAGAAAAAAGAGATGAGGCTTATCCCCAGAACTGGTAATATTGAGCTGTGAATAAGGACAGCAAACATGTGACAGGAGGGCAGCTTGCCATTATGGTGAAAATATTGGTTGGCACTCTGGCTGGACTTAAGGGGTGTGATCAGAAATTTATTCTGTATAGTGAGGGCAGTCACAGAAGCTATAGCACAGAAAATAAGTATAAGAGATAAACTTTTAGGAAAAATACTCTGACAATCAAAAAATATTGTGATTTATAAGACAAAGAAATGAAAAATTCAAAAACTTTTAGGAAATTATCACAAAGTTTTGGAAGACATAGTCTGAGGACTTCAGATGTGCACGTAACTTTCTCTTGTCCATGAATTTTGCATTTTACTATTTTTTGCTTAAGCCACTCTAGATTGCTAAACACTTATTTTTCTCCATTGATATAATTAACCCAATTCTCCTTTAATTGTTGTTGGTTTTATTTCTTGTTAGCTCAATTTCAGTTTTTTACTATGATTATTGTTTATTCTGAATGTTGCCTCCAAGAAACAATACATACCAAATTTATTTTCCTTTTCAGTGATTAAAATAGTTTCTATGTCAGATTCTAGATTTATCCAGTGATATCTCATTTGTGATACTTTAGGCCAAAAAATTTTTTGACCTAAGTCGCTAAGAGAAAATATTAATGGAGATACATTGGTTTCAGTTTGGATATGAAGTTGGAATAGGAATTTAGAATATAGTATCTTCAAAATGAGCCATTCAATTGGGAGCATACATTGAAATTCAGAGCAATTAACACACAAATTTGTATTTCCTTTAGATCACCATGTTCTCTGTGATTTTATTCTATATGTTGGATTTCTTTGGACAAACTACAATCATGTTTTTAGTACCACAAGCCACACTGGTTGTCGCGTTTTTGTATTTTTCTGTAAGTAATGCCACTGTCTGTTTCAGTGTCCTGAAACTTGTGACCAATTGTGAAAGCTTTGCCCCAAGCTGGGACCTCAGTATGTTAAATATGCATGAAATTTGAAATTTTTTGTCTTGTGGATGCTGGTTGGAATCTCCCAAATGGGAGACTGTGCTTCACCTGGCCTGTAATAGAAAATGTAGCCCTGGTTAACATATGGAGAGGAAGAGAACTAGAAGGTGGGAAGCAGAGCAGCCTTCATAATCATTCGGTACCTTATATACACCTAGATACGCTTTTCTTTATAGGGCACAAATGCAATGACCTCAGTCTTTGGGATTCAGGGATTTAAAGACATCCAATATGAATGAAGTCCCTTTTGTCTGGATAGATGATAGTTAGACTTCTACACAGGGCAGGAAAATACATTACATAAGTACAAAGGTATCTGTGGGACAAGGAAAGACAAGGAAGAGACACCGTGAGGAACAGTGAGCACACAATGGCACCAGCAGTTGATCCCTTGGATTCTCCCACCAGGTGATCAAGGATAAAGAAATCCTATTGATTCACATGAAGACTCATAGCTCTTGGGAGGAAGGATGCCAACCCTTCCCATGCACTACTTTTTGAAACACACACTTCCCTGAAACTCATGGGGAAAACATGGGAAAATGTGAGCAGGGATGTTTGGGTCAATTCATAGTTATGTGAATTGAATTCATGAAACAAAAAGCTTTCTAGTTCACTATTGTCTTTCCCTCTGCAGTTTGGCAGCTTTCCTAGTTCTACAGAAAGATCAAGTGGAGAGCACTTTCTGGTGTTGCTAGTGGTAAGTACACACTCTTCTTTAAAAATCATAATGTGATTGTTTTACTATGCTCAACAATTTTAATTCTTATACACCCTGTAAGGCATTTTATTAAGGTGGAGATATAGCTATCTATAGTTAATGGTGATACAATGTTTTTAAAACCTCAAATAATCATTTTTATAATGATCAATGACCAGATAATGTACTTTCCAAATTTTAGGTCCACGTTATGAGAGGAAATGATATAAATTAATAAGATCACATAATCATAGTTGTTTCCAATGTTTCTATAAACAAGATTGACAATGAATTGTATCAAATAGGATACTGAAAATTTGCTATGATTTCACTAAATGTGTTTTTGTAAAATCCACTTACCCCTAGTGAATCTCTGCTACTAAACAATTTTCTTTTTGTTTTACTAATTATGTTTCTCTCTCTTTATTCCTAGCCTTACCTTCACTGCATCATTTTTCTTTTTATTCTTCGATGTCTAGAATGGAAGTTTGGAAAGAAGCCAATGAGAAAGGATCCATTCTTTAGGTTGGAAGAAGTCAAATTGGATTATTTTATTTAATTGATCAAGAGTTTAAAATCTTCTTTTGTGCATAAACCAAACCATTAACAAAAATGTGCCTTGTTCTAGAATAGGTTGGGGTAGGAACAATGTGCCAATACCAACAATCAATTCAAATACCTAAGCCAAAAGAAATTATGATCTGGTACACAATACAGATCTGAAACCTTCAATAGAAAGGTCTTTATCTGACATTACATGCAGAGAAGCCCTGGGAAAAGTTAAATTTGACCGGTTCTATGCAGGCAATAATTAATTTGAGTTGAGTGATAGGTCATGGAAGGAATTCAGCCCAGCTGGGGAGAAGGAATAAGATAATCAATGGACCCACAAGAGCAACTGCACTCCTGTCCTGTGGCAGTGAGAATCCCAGTCAGTAGATGATAGACTTGAGTTTTAAATAGAATTTGAAAGCATGGATTCTTTTGAAGCTTTCAAGGATGCAACCACAATCGTGGTGTTCTCTCTGTGTCTCCCATACCACACCAGTTTCATCTTTAACTATTACATAGAGTGGAACGGGAGACTGCTTAAATGAAAGCAGACCTTTCTCAGATCTTCATGAGGGAGGAAGTCAAGGAAACAGACTAGAAAGAGACATTTGGGGGTACGATGGATGAGAAAGAGTATGGTGGATAGGAAGAGTAAATCTGATGCAGATTACAGAGAAATGGGCTGAATGATAGATCAAGAATCTAACTCGCATTTTCTGTATAAATCCTGATGTTAAACATTCCAACTCATTTATAAGAACAACATACTGCCAACCTATTGGTGTCAAAATTAACGTTACCAGAAAAAAAAATACTGCATCAAGCTATGATATAAAAATCCTTAGCCGTATTATAGGTCCCAATTGTTCACTGACATTGAAAAGGAATGGAAGATGCAAAAGAAGTAAATGTACAGCACTAAACAGTGGAGTCAGCAGAAGCAAGGAAGTTGCAAAGCGCTAACGCTCACTGCACGGAAGGAGGATTGTGTTGATTGATTAATGGTGTGACTCACTCATGCCTAAGGTACAAAGAATGCAATTTTTATGCAAGTATGAAAGCCAAAACTAAATTCTCAATGGTTTTGACTCTAGAATTTCTCCAAGAAAAAGTGATATATGTCAAAATTCAGAAGAGCCAGAAGGGGAAGATGAGGATGTTCAAATAGAAAGGGCGAAAACATCTGATGCCTTGAATTCCACAAATTTTGATGAGGTAAAATAGGTAGTTATTTCATCAAATAATGTGAATGTTTGTCAGTTAA
Source organism: Dasyprocta punctata (assembly GCA_004363535.1). Lineage (NCBI taxonomy): Eukaryota > Metazoa > Chordata > Mammalia > Rodentia > Dasyproctidae > Dasyprocta > Dasyprocta punctata. Next base: position 7,137 of record RJWM01044935.1, on the reverse strand, counting down.
TTTGGCCAGTTTGCCAAACTAATTCTGAAATGATTTTGAGTTACTTTCATCCTTCCAGGTGAGAATTACTGCTTTAGAAGATATTCACCATTATTAATATCTGAATGGGCAGATTACAAATCAAATTAACTCTCTTTGTATGTCTTGGAACAAAAAAAGTGAAGTACAATTGCAATTACAAAATCCAGGAAGGACTTTCAGAAACTGAACAGTGCAACATACACCACCGTTTTTCAGAGCAAGAGCACAGTACAAAATTCAGAGTAAAGTCCTGTCCACAGCATGGGCTCTGAGGATGATGCAGTGCCTTCCCATGGCTCTAGGAGAACAAGCAGGCTGCACAGACTAATGTGCTTCTCAGTAGCTACCTTTGCAGGAGACAAAATGACATTGCTCTCTACCCAAAAATAAGTGCTAGGCCAAAAGAATGTTGTAGATGAACCCCTTTGATGAATGGCTTGGCAGCAAAGGGAAAGAGCAATGGGAAGAGAGAGTTTTTTTTTTTTTAAGTTAATGGGAAGAATTAAGGTCTGATGCGATTTCCTTGTCATTTACAGAAGCCAGTCATTATTGCCAGCTGTCTACGCAAGGTGTATGCAGGGAAGAGGAAGAATTGCTTTTCCAAAAGGAAGAACAAAATAGCCACAAGAAATGTCTCCTTCTGTGTTAGGAAAGGTTGGACGCCAGGTTTTTATGTGGGTTCAGCGCCTTTGGAGTGACAGGTTCCTAAGAAGGATGGTTCCCATGCCTCTAGGTGGCTCCCGCACAGAGCCCTCATCAAAGCACCCTGACCTGACCACTCCTTAGACACATCTCAATCTGAATTCAATGATTTAAGTCATCCCATGGTCAGGGCACAATCACATCTACATGGAAATCGTAAGCTATTAAAATGAGCCATTGATGTCATGACATTTTAATTAGATGAACACAATTCATTTTTCATTATTTTTCAGAAGAGAATAGGGCTGGGATATGTTAGCATATTCCAAAGGCTTGATCAGAATGTGTTCGATGATGTCAACTTGTGTCATCATTGCTCCCTGCTTGAGATCACAGAGGACAGAATCTGACATTCTTAAATTCCAAGAGTGACTTTGCCACTTTCCATCAATGCAAACTTAGTCAATTTAACCACATTTCTTAGTTCATCTTCAAATATGTAAGGGAGATTATAATAATTTCTCTGGGTTTTTGTGAAAAATTAAATAAGGTCTATAAACAAAATACATAGCATGTCTGTCACATAGTAAGAGTTCAGATTATTTTATTCTGATTTTATTATTAAGATGAACTAACATTAAGTGTAACCTTTTTCTCAGGTGAGATTTTGGGACTATTAGGACATAATGGAGCTGGTAAAAGTACATCCGTTAAGATGATAACTGGAGACACAAAATCAACTGCAGGCCAGGTAGGTGAATTATGTGGGAAAGTGCTCAAAATGAATGTGTGACATGTTGCAACTTTATAAACAGCAAGTGGACATTGTGAAAGAGAACAGTAACTTATGTCATACAAAGCATTAAAAGGGCATGTTCCACGTCAGATCAAAAATCAATATCAGAATTCATACAAATCTTAATAGATCAATAGAAGACATAGATTGGGCTGTCAATGAACATTGTCTTCCTAATCTTGAGTAAAACTCTTTTTTAAAAATTGCTACACGATTATAGCCACAGTCTTTCATAAAATGCAGGTCTTGAATGTCTGTCATCCCAGCACTCTAGGAGGCTCAGACAGGAAGATTGCAAGCTCAGTGCAACCTGGGCAACTCAGTGACTTAGAGAGACCCTGTGTCCACATAAAAAAGGTTTAGGGACATAGCTCAGTGTTAAGACCCTGGGTTCAATCCCCAGTACAGGAAAGAGTGGGGATGGGGGTGGGGGCTTCCTTCTGAGAGTGGTTAAAACTTGGATGTAAACTATAAACTGGGGCACACATACGTGGGATCTTTGGTGATCAGCTTAGATTAGGCTGATGACAGTGCACACATTTGTTTACATGCATTAACTCTCTGACAACCTTTCTCCAGTTCCAAATGACAACAGATGATTGAGCTCAATTGGGTCCTAGAGTTCCTCTCCTTTTGCTGTTTGCAAAGAGAAAGCCACCAGGACAGTGTTCAGGGTGCCATACAGTGCAGGCTCTGACAGTGCCCTCTGTCCATCTGTCCACAGGTGCTACTGAGAGGGAGCAGCGAGGCCGACACCCTTGGGTTCCTGGGGTACTGTCCTCAGGAGAACGTGCTGTGGCCCAACCTGACCGTGAGGGAACACCTGGAGGTGTTTGCCGCCGTGAAGGGGCTGAGCAAGGCCGATGCTCGGGTGGCCATCGCAGGGTACACGGGGAGCCACCCCTGTCCTGCTCTGTACCCAGGGGCGAGAAGAAGGTTGTGGGTGATGATGTTCATAAGGACTCAGCCCAAGAGACTCTAAGCACTGACCCAGGTTGCACTGGCTTCCCAGATTTCAGAGCGTTTTGCTTCCATATTAAATATGGCAAGGAAAAGGGTTCACTGATGAAATTTATCACAACTACTACAATTTAATTTGTCATTGAACAACTATTTGGACATCACGATGTGTTTATATTCTTGCAAAAGATAATGCTATCTTTGGAGCAGGGGGTCCAACCAGCCAATGATAGCACATGTCATCCTACACACACTACAAGGGTTCCCAGAACCAGAACTGTGTGTCTGGGTTCTGACCCCATCCTCTCTCTCTCCCTGGGTCTGTTCCCTCTCCCCCCCGCCCCGCAACATTGCCCACCTCCCTTGTGGAGCAGACTGGGAAGCTCTGCTGTGTTCCCTTCAGGTTGGTGGAGGCGCTCAAGCTGCAGGACCAGCTGCAGGCACCTGTGAGGACCCTGTCAGAGGGAATAAAGAGAAAGGTAGGCGAGGGCTTGGTGTGGTCCCGTGGGCTCACCGGCCAGCACCAACAGCTGTCCACTCCTTCCAGCTGTGCTTTGCGCTGAGCATCCTGGGAAACCCATCGGTGGTGCTTCTGGATGAGCCGTCCACCGGGATGGACCCTGAAGGCCAGCAGCAGATATGGTGAGCAGCCAGGCTGCCGTCAGGACCAGTGCTGATACCTTGCAGGGAATTAAAGAACTGCTTCACTTGTTTCAAAGATTGTTCCCTGAATTCCTCCTTCCTTCCTTCCTTCCTTCCTTCCTTCCTTCCTTCCTTCTCTCTCTCTCTCTCTCTCTCTCTCTCTTCTCTCTCTCTTTCAATACTGAGGATTGAACCACCCAAGTAGCCCTGAACTCCATCCTAAACTATTTTTGTAAATTTAATTTTTGACATGGGTCTCAATAAGTTACCCAAGCTGGCCTCAGACTTGCAATGCTCCTGCCTCAACTACTCAAGTAGCTAGTATTACAGGCACACCCTTGGCTTAAAATGCTTCTTCATGTGGGAAACTATTAGCATAATTAATAAAAACCAGTTCTTTGGAAAAAGTCTTTATGTGTAAGGCTGACAGGGCACACTTCTGCACCACAATTACATGGTGTCCAATACTTGGCATGAAGCTAGGTAAGAATTCTTTTCTCTGTCTTGTTTCTGATTTACTAAAATATTTCCTAACTTGAAAATATCCTCTTGACAACTAGGCAGGCAATCCGGGCCACCATCAGAAACACAGAGAGAGGCGCCCTCCTGACCACCCACTACATGGCAGAGGCCGAGGCCGTGTGTGATCGCGTGGCCATCATGGTGTCCGGAAAGCTGAGGTGAGTGACCATCTTGAGCACGCTCCTGACCTTAAGGCACATGACTGGACAGAGAGAGATCACTGTGAATAGCCAAGCCACTGCCTCTGTTTGACAGCAAGGACCTGAGACAATGTTAGAGCAAATTATGGTTCAGATGTACTACATGCCTTTTTGTCTTTTCTTTTATGACCTCATTCCCCCTTTGACCTGCAGGTGCATCGGCTCCATCCAACACCTGAAAAGTAAATTCGGCAAAGATTATCTGCTGGAGATGAAGGTGAAGACTGCCGCACACGTGGAGCCCCTCCACGCAGAGATCCTGAGGCTCTTCCCCCAGGCTGCTCGGCAGGAAAGGTAAAATTGCTTCCTGCCTTGATCTGACACAAAGGTCCAATATTTCCTGGCAGTTACATTGATTTGTAGTCCTCTGAGAAAAGAAACTCCCCCAAATGATTATTTGTTGGATACCACAGAAAGTAAACTAGAGATAGCTGACATAAAGGCTGAAGTCACATATGTTGTAGTCCAACTGTGCTCCAGGTACCACTATGTCATCTTACTTAATCCTCACAGAAACTTTTCAGTATAAGACTGTTGTGTGATGATTTCAAAATATTTCACAAGCTTCTAGCCTTTACAAGCAGCATCATAGATGAATTTATTATTAACTGAATGACAAGGAAATTGACAGGGAGAACAGTTTAGGTCACATAACTGAACTAACAAGTGGTTGAAAAAAATGCAAAGATAATTATTTTGTTTGAAGTTTATTAGTACTTTGAATTTTATACACATTTCATAATGATGCCATCCTAATGAAAATTACACAGCAAATATCAAAGAATGACATTTAGGTTCCTTTTTCACACGTAGAATTTACTGCAGTATAGATGATTCAGGAGTTAGGAGAGAAACAAAGAGATTAATAAAAATAAGTCATAATGACAAGGAGGGAAAATATGTTTCAACAATAGAAAATAAATACAAAATCAATGCTATAACTCAATGTGCAGCCCCTGACTGAACAGAAATGTGTAACAAAGGTACAAAAAACAATCAAAATGTGTGAGAACAGTTGCCCCATACCTATATGAAATAGTGATGTCTTATGAAATAAAGGTTCAGCTTTTGTGAATTTCAGATGAAGAAAAGACAAATGTTTATCTGAGAAACAAACTATTAAATATTTAAAAGTGCTGAGGATGAATACGTGGTCTCCTCCCCAGAAGACTGATTACACTGTACATTACAAAGGTCATTTGCAAGCCGGGCATGGTGGCGCACGCCTTTAATCCCAGCACTCGGGAGGCTGAGGTAGGCGGAGCGTTGTGAGTTCGAGGCCGGCTTGGGCTACAACGCGGCGCAAGGCCGGCCTGAGCTACATAGTGCGACCCTGCCTCAAAAAACCAGGGCCGGGAGTTTGGCTCAGTGGCTTAAGCGCCTGCCCTGGTAGGCGCGAGGCTGTGAGTTCAATCCCCGGTGCCGCAAAAAAAAAAAAAAAAAAAAACAAAGGTCATTTGCATATGATGAGGAAGAACCGGCATAAATGTCATAAGAGACACCTACATATCTACCTAGTTGGGAAATTTTAAGAAACAGCACAGCTTCAAAACCTGTTTGGGGAATGAAGGCAAAGCTTAGGTGTTCAGCTTAGAAAGTAAGGTGAAAGATGATTTCAGCAAAACTTCAAATAGCATCTGACTACACCTACTCATTCAAGAAGCCAATGGCACAAAACTCAGACTCTCTCCCTTAGCCCAGCCCTCCTTGTGAACTGCCTCCCTTTGCTAGTAGACTCACCCTAGAGTTTTTGTTTACACCAAAGAGACTCTATAGAAATAAAGACCCGGGTGAAAGGTGCAGTGAGCAAAATAGAGTACTGGCATAATCACATATGGACCAACGGAAGAAAATAGGAATCCATAAATGAATTCCTGCATACATGGCCATTTCATCTTCAACAATCGTGCAAAGAACACTCAAGAATGTAAAGATGGTCTCTTCAACAAATGACACTGAGAAAACTGGATATTCATAGGCAAAATAATGAAATTAGATTCTATCTTACACCATACACGAAAGTCAACTGAAAATTGATTTAAAAATTACATGAGACCTGAAACTGTAAAACTCCTGGAAGAAAATTTAAGGGAGGAACTTCATGACATTGCTCTTGGAAATGAGTTAATAGATATGACACCCAAATCATGGGCAAAATGCAAAGACAAACATAAATAAATAGGATAATCAAACTAAAAAGCTTCTACACAACCAACAAATGAACTGAAAATGCAACCTGCAGAATGAGAACACTATTTTCAAATGATGTATCTGATAAGGAGTTAATGTCCTAAATACACTAGAACTTCTGGTACTCCAACATCAAATGATAACAACAACAAAAATCTAATCACCTGATATGTGTGAATAACTGAACAGATACTTCTACAGAGGAGGCATACAAATGACCATCTGACATATGAAAAAAGCCATTCAGTGTAACTAGTAATCAGAGAAATGCAAATCAAGACCACAATGTGCTATCACCTCATCTCTATTCAACTGGCAGTAGTGTAAAAATAAAATAGACAAAAGCTGTTGGCTAAAATGTGGACAAATTGAAACACTTGTACACTGTGGATGGCAATACAAAATAGTGCAGTTGTGTGTAGGTATCTCAAGAAAGTTAAAAATAGAATTACCATGTGACTCAGTAACCACACTTGTGGGCACACATTCAGAAGAATTGAAATCAGGTTCTCAAAGAGATGCCTGTATTTCCATGTTTATTGCAGCACTATTTGCAATAACTAAGATACAGAAACAAAATAAATGTCCATTGACCCAGAAATAAATTTTAAAATGTGTTTCATCCATACACTTGAATGCTATTCAGTCTTTTAAAAGAAGGAAACAAACTTTAAAAAATAGTAAATAATAAAAAAGAAGGAAATTTTGCAATATGCAATAGCCTAGAGGAACTTTGAGGATTTTGTGCTAAGTGAAATAGATCAGTCACAAAGACAAGTACTGCAGGAATCTATTTGGAAGATTTCTAAAATCGTCAAATTCATAGACTCAAAGAAGAGAATGGTGATTGCCAGGATATGCAGGGAGGAAATATGAAGAATCATTAATCATAGACATGAAATTTCAATTAAGAAGATGAATAGACTTGAAAGATCTGTAAAATACTGTAGCTATTGCCAATAATACTGTATTATACTCTTAAAATGTGTTAAGAGTGTAAATCTAACATTAAACATTTTTCATCACAATTTTTTAAAATTTAAGAAGAGTGGTGTCACTCTCCTTTCCTCCCAGGTATTCTTCTCTGATGGTTTATAAGTTGCCAGTCGAAAATGTGAGACCTTTAAGTCAAGCTTTCTTCAAATTAGAAAAAGGTAAGAACCA
>RJWM01044934.1:0-13033 GCA_004363535.1 Dasyprocta punctata | reverse complement strand
GAAGTATGTTTCTCTCAGATGCCTATTTTTGGGTTGAGTCTTTAAATTGGGGGGGATGATTATTTTCAATTCTTTATATATTCTAGATATCATTCTTTTGTCTGAAGAATAGCTGGGAAGTTCTTTTTGCTTAGTCTGTGGATTGTCTCTTTACTCTGTTGGTGATTTCTTTTGCTGTGACAAAAATGATGAGATTTCAATTGTTGATTCTTGTAATATTTCCTGTGCAATTGGAGTTTTGTTCATAAAGTCTTTGCCTACATCGTTGTCTTTAAGAGTTCTTACTGTTCTCTCTTCCAGGAGACTTAGTGTTTCTGTTTTAATATTTACATGTTTGATTCATTTCAATTTTAGTTTAGTGCATGGTGAGAGACATGGGTCCAATTTTAGTCTTTGGCATGTGGAAAGCCAGTTTTTTCACACCATTTGTTAAAGAAACTATCTTTTTTTCCAGTGAGGGTGTTTAACCCCCTTGTTGAAGATAAGGTGGTTGAGTGGGTTTGGAGTTTTTCTCTGGATCTTCTCATCTGTTCCATTGATCCTCCAGTCTGGTGTGTTTTGTTTTTTGTTCTTTGTTTTTTGTCAGTACCATGCTGTTTATATCACAGTAGCTCTGTAGCATAGTTTCAAGTCAGGGATTGTGATGCCCTCTGCCTCACCTTTGTTGCCCAAAATTGTTTTTGCTATTCTACGTCTCTTCTGGTTCCAAATGAACTTTACTAATGTATTCTCTAGTTCTGTGAGGTATGTTGTTGGTATTTTGATTGGGATTGCATTAAATCTGTGTAACAATTTTAGGAGTATGACCCATTTTTTCTATGTTGGGTCTTCCCACCCAAGATCAAAGGATATCATTCCATTTTCTGATACCCTCTTCAATCTCCTTTTTTCAGACTGCTGTAGTTTTCAATACTAAGCTCTTTTACTTCCATCATTAGATTGATTGCTAAGTATTTTATTTTATTTTTTTTGATGCTATTGTGAAAGGTGTGGTTTTCCTAATGTCTCTCAGTGAGTTTATTTGTGTATATGAATGCTATTGAATTTTGAGTGTTTACTTTGTATTCAACTGCACAACTAAATTTGGTTATCAGATCTAGAAGACTTTTGGTGATATTTTTGGGTCTTCTGTATAGAGCATCATGACATCTGTAAATAATGATGGTTTAACTTCTTCCTTTCCTATGCTTATTCCTTTTATTTCTTTCTCTTGTCTAATTGTTCTAGGTAGTGTTTCCAGAAATATATTGAATAGGAGCAGTGACAGTGGACACCCTTGTCTTATTTTTGATTTTAGAATGAAAATTTTCAGTTTTTATCGTTTAGTATAATGTTGGCTGTTGGTTTGTCATGAATGGCTTTTATCCGCTTGAGATAATGACTATTTCAATTTTTTGTAGGTTTTTCTTTTAATCATGAATGGGTGTTGGACTTTGTGAAATACCTTTTCTACCTTTGTGAAGATGATCATGTGATTTTTGCACTTGGTTCTGTTGATAATGGCGTATTTCACTTTTAAATTTGCTTGTGTTGAGCCATCTTTGCATTCCTGGGATGAATTCTACTTGGTTGTGGTATATAATCTTCTTGGTGATTTTCTGTATTTGATTTGTCAGTATCTTATTGAGGATTTTTGTGTCTGTGTTCATCAGGGAGACTGACCTGTATTGTTCATTACTAATTGCATGGATTTGAGTCTTTCCTTTTTAAAATAAGGTTAACTAAGGATTTATCAATTCTATTTTGTCATTCAAAGAATGAACACTTTGACCCATTAATTCTTTGTATTGTTTTCTTAGTCTCCATTGCATTAATTTCTGCTTGGTTCTTTATAATTTTTTCCTTAGCTGAGCTTTTGGCTTGACTTGTTCTTCTTTTTCTAGAATTTTGAGGTTCAACATTACATTGTTTATTTTAGCTTGCTCATTTTCCTGATGTGAAAGTTCACCATTCTAAATTTCTCTTGTAGGACTGCTTCCATTGCATCCCATAAGTTGTGGTGTGTTGTATTGGCATGATCATTTTATTCCAGAAACTGTGTAATTTCTTGTTTAATTTTGTTGTGATTCAGTGGTTGTTTAGGAGGGCATTATTTAATTTCCATGTATTTATACAGTTTTTGTGATTTCATTTACCATTGATTTCCAATTTCATTGCAATATGGTCTGATAATGTGAATAAGATATTTTCACTTCCTTTGCATTTACTTAACCATGTTCTATGGGCTACTATATGGTCTGTTTTGGAGACTCTCCTATGTACAACTGAGAAGAAATGTGTATTCTGATGTTGTGGGGTGGAACACTCTGTAGACATCTACTAAGTCCATTTGTTCACAGGTTTGTTTCAGTTCTAATATTTCATTATTTTTTTGTCTAGTTGATCTGTCTATTTGTGACAGTGGAGTATTCAGTTCCTCCCTTAAAACTGTGTTAGTGCTTATTTGATTTTTCAAGTCCATTAATATTTGTTTTGTGTAGTTGGGTACAGCAGTATTTGGTGTATATGCATATTTGTGATTGTTATCTCTTTGGAGTTTTCCACAGCAAGTATGTGGTGACCTTCTTTGTCTCTTTTGGTAATTCTTGGCCTGAAATTCACTTTGTCTGCAAGTAGAATAGCTACCCCTGTTTTGTTCCAGGTTCTTGATATATGGAGTATTTTCCATTGACTTTCAGTCTACGAATTTCTTTTAGAGTTAAATGTGTTTCCTGTATGCAGAAAATGTTTGGATCTTGTTTCTTCATCCATTCTGCCAGTCTGTTTGTTTTCTTTTGTGAATTGAGAGCACTTACATTGATGGTTATAATTCATATGTATTAACTTAACCATATCATATTATTTTTCTGTTGTTGGTTTCCCATCTTTACCCTATGTTTAATTGCTTGCCTTGCCTAGTGGCTTTTTGTATTGGTTGTTCTTTCTCTTTTTGGCCTGAGAGTTTTTTTTTTTTTTTCTTTTGGTTGAGTCTTTATGTGGTTTTGGTTTCAGGGTAATAATTGCCTCCAGGAATGAGTTAGGGAGAAGTCCTTCCCTTTCAACTTCATTAAAGAGTTTGAGGAGTATTGGTGTTAAAATCTTCTTTAAATTTCTTGTAGAATTCAGCTGCAAATCCATCAAGACCTGGGGTTTTCTTTGTTGGTAAGTTTTTAATTATGTTTTCAATTTCATTAACTAATATTGGGTTATTGAGAAGTTTTATATCTTTTTGATCCAGTTTTGGTAATTCATATGCTTTTAGGAATCTGTCCATTTATTCTGAGTTTTCCCAGCTATGTGAGTAGAGATTTTTGAAGTGGGAATTGATGATCTTCTGAATTTCCATAGAATCTGTAGTGGTTTCATCCTTTTTATTCCTTATTGCATGAATTTGAGTTTTTTGTTTCCTTTTCTTGTTAAGGTTGATGAGGGGTTTATGAGTTTTTTATTCTATCAAAAAACCAACTCCTCGATTCTTTAATTCTTTGTGTTGTTTTCTTAGTCTCAAATCTGTTAGTTTCTGCTCTTATCTTTGTAATTTCCTCCACTCTGAGTGTTGGGCTTGACTTGCTATTCTTTTTCTTTTTTTTTAATTTAAGCGAAGAAAAGAAAAAAAAAGACATATATAACAAAGACAACAAGCAAAAGAGACAAACAAACAACTAGAGTAAATGCACAACAGCAACACTGCAGGTTTACAAAGAAGGATGATAGAAACTTCACAATGGTTGCAATATTGCGTATTGTTATCTTTAAAATGGTTACTTACATTAACAGATATAGACATGTAAAATTGACCTAATCATATGAGCATTAATTGTTCTTTCTCAATAACGAATACATTCAGCAGTGTGTTTGTTTTAGTTATCTTACATATACATATATACAGATTTATATTTTTTCCTTTTCCCTTTTCTCTTTCCCCCTTTTCCCTTCCCAATTACTTTTGCTCTTCGAGCTGTTTTTTACCCTTATATAGTATTTATTGTAGATTTTGGATCATATATACTTTTTCAGTTTCTTACACTAGGGAGATGATACGGTATTTACACATGTGGGTTTGAATTATCTCACTTATGAGTATGGTCTCCAGTCGTGACCATTTACTTATAAAAGTCTCAATGCAATCTTTCTTAATAGCTGAGTAATACTCCATTGTCTAAAAATACCACATCTTTTTTATCCATTCGTTGATTGATGGGCACTTGGGTTGTTTCCAAAATCTGGCTATTACAAATTGGGTTGCTATAAACATGGGTGCACAGATATCACTGTAGCATAATGTTTTCAATTCTTCTGGGAAAATGCCCAGAAGTGGGATAGCTGGGTTGAATGGGATCTCTAATCCTAGCTTCTTGAGGAATCTCCACACTGATTTCCACAGTGATTGCACGAGTCTACACTCCCACCAACAGTGGAGAAGAGTTCCTTTTTCCCCACAGCCCCTTCAGCATTTGTTGTCGGTTGATTTTTTAATCTTGGCCATTCTTTCTGGAGTGAGATGGAATCTCAGTTTTGTTTTAATTTGGATTTCGCGAATGACCATTGATGTTGAACATCTTTTCATGTATTTATTTGCCAATTGTATTTCTTTCTCTGAGAAGTATGTATTCATCTCAGATGCCCATTTTTGGATTGGGTCCTTGAATTTTAGGGGACTGATTTGCTTCAATTCTTTATACATTTTAGATAGAAGTCCTTTGTCTGATGGACAATTGCCTAAGATATTTTCCCAGTTCGTGGATTTTCTTTTCACTCTGTTGGAGATTTTCTTTGACATGCAAAAACTTTTTAGTAAGATGAGATCCCAGTTGTTGATTCTGGGAAGTGCTTCCCGTTCAATTTCATTTTTGTTCATGAACTCCCTGCCTACTCCTATGACATCAAGATTTTTACCTACTCTGTCTTCCAGTAAGTTTAGTGTCTCTGTTTTAATATTCAGATCTTTGATCCATTTTGACTTCATTTTAGTGCCTGGTGATAGGCATGGATCTAGTTTTAGTTTACAGCATATAGAAAGCCAGTTTTTCCAGCACCATTTGTTAAAGAGGCTGTCTTTCTTCCAATGTACATGTTTGGCCACTTTGTCAAAGATGAGGTGTCTGAGTGTGTTTGTAGTTGTGGCTGTATCTTCTAATCTGTTCCATTGATCTTCAGGTCTGTTTTGATTCCAGTACCATGCTGATTTTATCACAGTAGCTTTGTAGTATAGTTTCAAGTCAGGGATTGTGATGCCTCCTGCCTTCCCTTTGTGCCCAGAATTGCCTTTGCCATTCTAGATCTTTTCGGGTTCCAGATGAATTTCAGGAATGCTTTCTCTAACTCTGTGAGGTAGGCAAGTGATATTTTGATTGGGATTGCATTAAATCTGTATAATAATTTTGGGAGAATGGCCATTTTCAGGATGTTTGTTCTTCCTATCCATGAACAGGGAATATCATTCCATTTTCTGAAATTTTCTTCGATTTCTGTCTTTAGAGTAATGTAAATTTTACTGTATAGATGTTTTACTTCCTTTGTTAGATTGATTCCTAAGTATTTCATTTTTTTGGATGTTATAGTGAAGGGTGTGGTTTCCCTTATTTCTCTCTCAGTGACTTTGTTGTTTGTGTACAGGAATGCTATTGATTTTTGAGTGTTTACTTTGTATCCAGCTACATTACTGAATTTGGTTATTACTTCTAGAAGTCTTCTAGTGGATTTTTGGGGGTCTTCTATGTAGAGTATCATATCGTCTACAAATAATGATAATTTCACTTCTTCCTTTCCTATTCTTATTCCCTTTATTTCTTTCTCTTGTCTAATTGCTCTGGCTAATATTTCCAGAACTATATTGAATAGGAGTGGTGATAATGGACATCCTTGTCTTGTTCCTGATTTTAGGTTGAAAGTTTTCAGTTTTTGTCCATTTAGTAAGATGTTGGTTGTTGGTTTATGATATATGGCTTTTACCAGGTTGAGGTAGAGATCATTTATTCCGGTTTTCTGTAGGGTTTTTATCATGAATGGTGTTGGATTTTGTCAAAAGCTTTTTCTGCATCTATTGAGATGATCATGTGGTTCTTGTCCTTGGCCCTGTTGATATGGTATATTACATTTATTGATTTGCGTATGTTGAACCATCCCTGCATTCCTGGTATGAATCCCACTTGATCCTGGTGTATAATCTTTCTGATAACTTTCTGTATTCTATTTGCCAGTATTTAATTGAGGATTCTTGCATCTATGTTCATTAGGGAGATTGGCCTGTGATTTTCTTTTTTGATTGGGTCTTTCTCTGGTTTTGGTATGAGGGTAATACTTGTTTCCAGGAATGAGTTAGGGAGACTTGCTTCCCTTTCAATTTCATTGACGAGTTTGAGGAGTGTTGGCATTAAGTTTTCCCTAAATTTCTTGTAGAATTCAGCAGTGAATCCATCAGGGCCCGGGCTTTTCTTTGTTGGTAGGGTCCTAATTACATTTTCAATTTCATTAGCTGAAATTGGGTTATTCAGCAGCTTTACATCTTCTTGATTCAGCTTTGGTAATTCATAGGTTTCTAGGAATCTGGCCATTTCTTCTGTGTTATTGAATCTATGTGAGTAAAGGTTTTCGAAGTAGGTGTTGATGATCTTCTGTATTTCCACCGGGTCTGTAGTGATTTCACCCTTTTCATTTCTTATTGCATGAATCTGAGTTTTTACTTTCCTCTTCTTGATAAGGTTGCCTGGGGGTTATCAATTTTATTTACTCTTTCAAAGAACTGAGTCTTCGATTCATTAAATCTTTGTATTGTTTTCTTAGTTTCAATTGCATTAATTTCTGCTCTTATCTTCATAATTTCCTCCCTTCTTTTGGCTTTGGACTTGACTTTCTCTTCTTTTCTTAGAAGTTTGTCGTGCAGCATTAGGTTTTTTATGTGTGTTCTTTCCATTTTTCTGATGTGGGAGTTTAGTGCTATAAACTTCCCTCTGAGGACTCCTTTCATTGCGTCCCACAGGTTCCGGTAATTTGTATTTGCATTTCCATTCAATTGTAGATTTTGTTTAATTTCTTCTTTAATCTCTTCTGGGACCCGTTGGTTATTTAGGAGAGTGTTATTTAATTTCCATGTGTTTATGCAGCTATTGTAGGTTTTTTTATCATTCATTTCCAATTTTACTGCGCTATGGTCATATAATATGCATGGAATTATTTCAGTTCCTTTGCATTTACTTAAGCATGTTTTGTGGACCAGTATATAATCTATTTTAGAGAAAGACCCATGTGCAGCTGAGAAGAATGTGTATTCTGATGTTGATGGGTGGAATACTTGGTACACATCTACTAGGTCCAGTTGTTCACAAGTTTGATTCAGTTCTATTTCTTTGCTGATTCTTTATTTGGTTGATCTGTTCCTCTGTTTCAGTGGGGTGTTAAGGTCCTGTGTTATAACTGTATTATTGTTTATTTGGTTTTTCATATCTATTAAGAATTGTCTTACATAGTTGGGTGCTCCCATATTCGGTGCATATATATTTATGATTGTAATCTCTTCCTCTTGAAGTTTTCCCCTAACAAATATGTAGTGACCTTCTTTATCTCCTTTGATCATTCTTGGTTTGAAGTTTGCATTGTCTGCAAGCATAATAGCTACCTCTGCTTTTTTCTGGGTTCCTGTTGCATGGAGTATTGTTTTCTAGCCTTTGATTTTTAGTCTGTGAATTTCCTTTTGAGTGAAATGTGTTTCTTGTACATAGCATATTGTTGGGTTTTGTTTCTTAACCCACTCTGCTAGTCTGTTTCTTTTTATTGGTGAGTTGAGACCATTTACATTGATTGATATAATTGTTATGTACTGGCTCATCCCTGTATTGATATCTTTCTGTTATTGGTTTTCTACATTTTCTGTTTAATTATTTGCCCTGCTTCGTGGTTTCCTTTTGTTGTTATTCTTAAGATTGTGGCTATCTTTGTCTCTTTCTAGAGTGTCTTTCAGTACTCTTTGTAGTGTTGGTTTGGTGGCCATAAATTTCTTCATTTGTTCTTTGTCATCCAAGTACCTTATTTCTCCATCAATTTTTAAGAATAGTTTTGCAGGGTACATCAATCTGGGTTGAAAGTTATTTTCTTTCAGAATTTGAAATACTTCACTCCAAGCTCTTCTAGACTTAAGGGTTTGTGTTGAGAAGTGTGTTGTGATTCTGATAGGCTTTCCTTCATAGGTGATCTGTTTCTTTTCTCTGACAGCTTTTAGTATTTTGTTCTTGTGCTGTATTTCTGATAGTCTAATTATTATATGTCTGGGTGAAGATTTATTTTGGTTATGGGTAATTGGGGTTCTGTATGCCTCAGTTACCTGTATTTCAGATTCTCTTCCCATGTTTGGAATGTTTTCTGCTATTATTTCTGTGAATAGTCTTCGCAGGTCATTAGTATTGACCCCTGCTTTTTCATTTATGCCTATTAGTCTTACGTTATTTCTCTTGGCATCGTCTTGCAGCTGTTGAATTGTTGTTTCTTGGTTCCTTACTATTTTTAAGAGATCTTTTCTTTCATGGCCATGATCTCCCATGCTGTCTTCAAGATCTGAGATTCTATCTTCAGCTTCATTCAAGCGGTTTTTCAAACTTTCCATGGAATTTTTCATTTCTTACATTTCCCTTTGCATCTGTTTCACGCATTCTATTTGTGTCTTATATTGTTTATTAAAAGTTTCGATCATTTTCTTAAGTTCTTCTATTTTTTTATCTTGCTCTTCTTTAGATACACACAACATTTCTTTAATAATGATTCTCATTTCACTTTTTAGCTGAGAGAATATTTCTGATTTGAATTTCTCTATAGCTTCATCAAGCTGTTTCTTTACATTTCAGAAAGTCCAGTTGTGTGACTCCCACTGTCTTCCATTTCAGTGTCTCTTGGGTTTGTTCTTAGTGGGCTGGGGGACTGAGACTGCCTCTTGGTCTTTCATTTTGTCATTTTCTTCTAGAACCTATGTGGCTGTGTGTCCTGTGAGGTTGACCGGGTGTTCCCCCAAGGGTCCCGCTGAGTCGTGGGTTGTGCTGAGTTGCGGGACCCGGTATAGCTGGATCGTGTCCTCAGCACGTGAGGGTGGTGTCCCAGGGTGTGTGGGTGGATCCTCTGTCTTAACTGGGTGAGTGCCAAGGCCTCGCGTTCCCAGGGAGCTAGGGAGAGTATACCCTGGAGAGTGATGCCGCCCGGACCCTGAGTCTGGCTGCAGGGAATTCAGAGCAACAGTGTGGTAGGCAAGCCTGGGTGAGTCCCAGGCCTACAGTGCCAGGGCCTTGCTCTTGTCTGGGTGGTTCCGGAAGCTCTAGGATGCAGCGCACGGCCGCTCCACTGAAGTGTGCAGCTCACGTGCACTGTGCACTCTGGTGGGGGGAGCCCAAGCTCTCTAAGGCCCTGCAGCTATGCTGGTCAGTCCCTGCTGAGCAGCTCTGGGGTCCTGGGCTTATCTGGGCTGGGCTGAGTACCTCTGTGTCCTGCGAGGCTGGCCGGGTGTTCCCCTGAGGGTCGCACTGAATCTTGGGTCATGCTGAGTTGCGGGACCCAGTAGAGCTGGATCCTGTGCGCAGCAGGTGAAGGTGGCCTCCTGGGGCGTGCGCATGGAGCCTCCACCTTAACTGGGTGGGGACCAAGGCCTCCCGGTCCCAGGGAGCTAGGCAAAGTGTACCCCGGAGTGTGATGCCGCTCTGGCTGCAAGGAGTTCAGAGCAACATTTGTGCCTGGCAAGCCTGGACGAGTCCCCTATTCTTTTTCTAGAAACTTGAGGTGCAATGTTAGGTTGTTTATTTGTGCTTGTCTGTTTTCCTGATGTGAGAATTCACTACTATATATTTTCCTCTTAGGACTGTTTTTACTGTGTCCCACAGGTTCTGGTATATTGTGTCTACATTTTCATTTGTTTATATTGTTTAATTTCTTCTTTAATTTCATCTGTGACCCATTGGTTGTTCGGGATGGTATTATTTAATTCCCATGTCTTTATGGAGTTTTTTTCAGTTTTTATGCCATTAATTTCCAATTTCTCTGCACTGTCATCAGATATTATGCATGAGATAATTTCAATTGCTGTGTATTTTCTTGAGCATGTATTATGAGGTAGTATACTGTGTATTTTAGAGAACATCCTGTGTTTATTTGAGAAGAACGTGTATTCTGATTTTGTTGGGTGAAACGTTCTGTAAATGTCTGTTAAGTTCATTTGTTCATGGATTTGATTCAGTTGTTTTTGCTGTTTTTTTTATCTAGTTGATCTATCTCTTTGTGGCAATGGAGTATTCAGGTCTACTGTTACAATCCTGTTATTGCTTATTTGATTTTTTCATGTCTATTATTATGTGTCTAATATAGTTGGGTGCTCCCATATTTGGTACATATATATTTATGATTGCTCTCTCTCTCTTTTTTTATTTTAAAGAGAATAAAGCCATGCAAAATAAAACAATAAAGCTAATCAAAACAAACCAGTGTAAGTGACAAAGGACTTCAAAACAACAGGGTATCAACAGTGGTTACAATAATGCCTCTTCTTGTCTTCAAAATAGCTGCAGATACCTTCAGACTTAGTAAAAATCAAACTAAACAACAGAATAGAACCAATAAAAACAAAACAGTGAATACAATAAAGGACTTTAAAACAAGATAATAGTAAATCCAAAATGACTGCCATAATAGCTGCCCATGCTATCAGATATAATAAAATCAAACAAAACAGAACAGAATAAAATTCAATCCAACAAAACAATGAAAATGATACAGGACTTCAAAACAAGATAATAGGGAATTAACAATGGCTACCACCATCAGAAGAAGATCCCCCATAGATGCTACATTGCGTATTGTTAGTCTCTGAATAGGTGATCAGACTATCAGCTTTAGACCTGCAAAGTCAGTGAAACACTAAACACTACAAGCATTAAATTGTATTTTACCACAATAGCTATCATCACAGCCTGTGTTTCTCTGGATCAGCCAGACACTTACGGTGGTGGGGGAGTAGGCGTTGGCTCTTCTTGTTTCCTAGCCCATGCGCTAGAAGGGGCTGGCATCTCGCTTTCCCCCCAGCAGGCTGTGCATAGTGCCAATTTGCAGGGAGGGCTTGCTTCTTGGTGACTTCTTGTTCTCTTCCCCTGCAGTCCATGAATGGTGCTGACTCATAGAAAAGGCTGGCATCTGGCTGTCCCCTCAGTGACCTGCGCATAGTACCAATTCACAGGGAGGGCTTGTTTCTTAGATCGTTATCTCTTACTCTTAAATTTTTCTCCTAACACGTATGTACTGACCTTCTTTATCTCT
Organism: Dasyprocta punctata; assembly: GCA_004363535.1. NCBI lineage: Eukaryota > Metazoa > Chordata > Mammalia > Rodentia > Dasyproctidae > Dasyprocta > Dasyprocta punctata. The sequence continues at coordinate 1,774 of RJWM01044934.1, read as the reverse complement.
TTTGATCATTTTTGGTTTGAAATTCACATTGTCTAAAAACAGAATACCTACCCTTGCTTTTTTCTGATTTCCTATTGCATGAAGCATTGCTTTCCATCCTTCTATTTTTAATCTGTGAGTCTTGTTTTGAGTTAAATGTGTTTCTTGTATACAGCATACTGTTGGATCTTGATGCATTTTGCCAATCCATTTCTTTTGATTAGTGAATTAAGGCCATTTACATTGTGGTTTTAACTGATATGTATTGGCTTGTCTTTGTCATGTTATTTTCCGGTTGTTGGTTCTCTGCTTTTCCTCAGTTTAATTGCTTTCCCTGCCTAGTGGTTTCTTTCTGTTATTGTTTTGGGAATTGTGGTCATTTTTATGTCTCTCTATAATATCTTTCACTACTCTTTGTATGGTTCATTTGGCAGACATGAATTTCTTCACCTGTTCTTTGTCATGGAAGTATCTTTTTTCTCCATTAATTTTGAAAGATAGTTTTTCATAGCACATCAATTTGGGTTGGAGTTGTTTTTGTTAGTGACTTGAAATACTTCACTCTAAGCTCTTCTTGACTTGAGAGTTTGTGTTGAGAAGTCAGCACTGATTCTAATGGGCTTTCCTTTACAGGTGATCTGTTTCTTTTCTCTAGCAACTTTTAATATTCTATTCTTGTGCTGAATTTCTGGGATATTGATTATTGTATATCTGGGTGTAGATTTATTTTGATCATGGCTAGTTGGAGTTCTATATGCCTCACTTATCTGTATTTCACCTTATGTTTCTATTCTTGAGAAATTTCCTGCTATTACTTCTGCAAATAGAGTTTTTAATGTTATTTGTATTTACTCTTACTTTTTCATTGATACCTGTTGGTCTTATGTTATTGTCTTTGCATTGTCTCAGAGCTGTTGAATTGTTATTTCATGATCCCTCATTATTTTTAAGAGACCTTTCCTTTCGTGATCACTAGTGTCAATCCTGTCTTCAAGGTCTGAAAGTCTATCTTCAGTTTTGCTCAAGTAGTTTTGCCAGCTTTCAATGGAATTTTTAATTTCCTGAGTATCCCTTTGAATCTGTTTCATGCATTCTGTTTCTTTCCTATATTGTTCATTCAAGGTTTCCATCATTTTCCTATGCTCCTGTATTTTTTTTATCTATGTCTCCTCTAGCTATACTGAGCAATTCTTTCATTGTTGTAGTCATTTCTTTTTTTATCTGAGAGATTATTTTTGATCTAGTTTCCTCTATTGCCTAGTAGATTTGTTTCTTTACTTCACTTGCTATCTTTTCAGAAATTTCAAGTGTGTGTCTTTCAATGTCTTCTGTGTTTATGTCTCCTGTAGTTGTTCTGGATGGGCTGGAGGTCTGAGATTGCATTTTGGTTTTTTGTCTTGTCATTTTCACCTCTTTATTCATATTTTACTCTTTTTAATCTCCCTACTATCTCCTGTCCATCAAATGTATTTTAGTCAGTGTCCTACTGTGTGGCTGGTGTTCACCCAGTTGCTAGGTCCCACAGTGTAGGAAAGAACCCAGTCACCTGAATTCCTGCTGTGGAGCCAGTTGAATGAGTCCTGGATTCTTCCTGCGTGGACTAGCTTAGGAGTATTGATATGAACCAACCCTTACCTCATATTGTTACTACTGCTTCAGACTTTTCCAGGCCACCAGACCCACCTGTCCATGGTGTGTGCCCCTGCCGGTGCCCTATTGTGTTACTGGGGGTCTTGGAAGTCTACCTGAGTTCCTCTGGGTTGGAGGCAGCCTCGCCAGCACTCTCACAGACCCT
>RJWM01044933.1:0-13030 GCA_004363535.1 Dasyprocta punctata | reverse complement strand
CAACTGAAGCAAAGAAACAACCCCATGAAGCTAGAGAGGAAATCAGATCAGAAATAATGTCTCAGCTAAAAAATGAAATGACAAACATGATGAAAGAAATGCTGTGTGTATCTAAAGAAGATCAAGATAAGAAAACAGAAGAACATAAGAAAATGATAGAAACTTTGAATGAACCAAAAAAAGGCACAAATAGAATGCATGAAACAGATTCAAAGAAATTCAGGAAATTAAAAATTCCATTGAAAGTCGGCAAAACCATTTGAATGAAGTTGAAGATAGAGTCTCAGACCTTGAAGATAGCATGAAAGCTTACAATCACGAAATAAATGATCTCTTAAAAATAACAAGGAGACAGGAAACAACAATTCAACAGCTGCAAGATGATGCCAAGAGAAACAACCTAAGATTAATAGGTATCAATAAAAAAGCAGGGGTCAGTATGAATGACCTGCAAAGACTATTTGCAAAAATTATTCTTTGCAGAAAATTTTCTAAACATGGAAAGATAATCTGACATACAGGTAAAAGAGGCATACAGAACTCCAATTAACCATAACCAAAATGAATCTTCACTCAGACATATAATAATTAGTGTACCAGAAATTCAGCACAAGAACAAAATACTAAAACCTGTCAGAGTAAAGAAACAGATCACCTATAAAGGAAAGCCTATCAGAATCACTGCAGACTTCGCAACACAAACCTCCAAGTCAAGAAGAGCTTGGAGTTGAACTAGCCTGCCTTCCAGGGGACTGCCCGACTGGCAAAGACTCCAGGAATAGAGAGAGATGGGTCTCTTGACACTGGGTCAGAGTGGCTCCAACCAGAAGACAACTAGTGTGACTTCTGAGGGGCTGCTTGACCGGTGCAGACTCCAGGAAGAGAAACATGTGCCTCCTGTATGCCTGCTGGTGTGTGGGCTAAGTATCAAGGACCACCTCCCCCTCCCTGTAAGCAACCTGCTAGTTTGGAGGTCTGGCTAAATTGATAGGAACTAAGGTGCACAAAGCAACTAAATACTAGTATTGTTTTGTTGATTTTGCAGGCCTGGGGCCAGCAGCCCGAGCATCTCTTTGGAAGACGACAGTAGGCAATGTAGCAAATATGGGGGATTCTCTTTCATCTTTTCTTCAAAGCCCAATATTGTTCTCATTGTTTTGCTTTATTCTGATTAATTTTTTGCTTTATTTTATATTCTGTTTTTATTGGTTTTATTGTGTTTTGTTTTTGGTTTAATTTTATTATACCTGTTGGAATGGTCAACTATTCTGAAAAGAACATGATATACTATAGTAGCTATTGTTTTCATAGTATATTTCTTTGAAGTTTTGCACCAGTTCTACTGCTACACTTCGATTGCCTTTGTTCTGTTATGTTTTATTGGATTTTACTATCTTTAAAATAAAAAATAAAAAAAAATTAGTAAATAAAGAGCTTGGAGTCAAGTATTTCAAGTTCTGAAAGAAAACAACTTTCAACCCAGACTGATATATCCTGCAAAACTGATGTACCCTGCAAAACTAACTTTAAAAATTGATGGAGAAATAATATACTTTCATGACAAAGAACAACTGAAGAAATTTGTGGCCACCAAGCCAACACTACAAAGAGTACTGAAAGACATTCTGGAGAGACACAAAAAAACTACAATCCTAAGAACAGTCAAAGAAAACCACTAAGCAGGGCAAAAATTTCAACAGAAAATGTAGAAAACCAACAACAGAAAGATAACATCACAGGGATGAGTCAGTTTATATCAGTTATATCAATCAATATAAATGGCCTCAACTCTCCAGTAAAAAGAAACAGATGGTCAGGGTGGATTAAGAAACAAAATGAAACAATATGCTGTGTACAAGAAACACATTTAACTCAAAAGGAAGCTCACAGACTAAAAATCAAAGATGGAAAACAATACTCCATGCAACAGGAAACCAGAAAAGACTGGGGGTAGCTATTATGTTTGCAGACATTGTGAACTTCAAACAGAGAATGATCAAAAGAGATAAACAAAGTTGCTACATTCTTGTTAGGGGAAAACTTCAAGAGGAAGAGATTACAATCATAAATATATATGCACCAAATGTGGGAGTACCCAATAATGTGAGACAATTTTTTTATTTTTTGTGGTACTAGGGATTGAATCCATAACCTCACACCTGCCAGACAGGTGCTTAGACCTCTGAACTAAAACCCTGGTCCTGTTTTTTGAGACAGGGTCTCTCTATGTAATTCAGACTGGCCCTGGGCTCACTTTGTAGCCCAGGCTGGTCTTGAACTCACAATGATCCTCCTGCCTCTGCCACCCACATGCTAGGATTAAAGGCATGCACTACCACACCTGGCTTGTAAGACAAATCTTAGGAAACACAAAAAGCCAAATAAACAGTAATACAGTTACAACGGGGCAACTTAACACCCCATTGTCACAAAGAGACAGATCAACCGAACAAAAAATCAGCAAAGAAATAGCAGAATTAACTCAAACTTGTGAACAAATGGACCTAGTAGATGTGTACCGAGTGTGCCACCCAACAATGTCAGAATGCACATACTTTTCATCTTCACATGGGTCATTCTCTAAAATAGATCGTATACTAGTCCACAGAACATCTCTAAGTAAATGTAAAGGAACTGAAATAATTCCATGCATCTTATCTGACCATAGTGCAATAAAATTAGAAATTAATGACAAAACACACCACATAAACCACATAAACATATGAACATTGAATAATTCTATTCTAAACAATCAATGGGCACAGAAGAAATTAAAGAAGAAATCAAACAATATCCATAATCAAATGAAATGCAAATACAAATTACCAGAGCCTGTGGGACACAATGAAAGCAGCCCTCAGAGGGAAATTTATAGCACTAAACTCCCACATCAGAGAAACAGAAAGACCACACATAAGCAACCTAATGATGCACCTCAAACTTCTAGAAAAAGAAGAGCAAGTGAAGCTGAAAGCCCAAAGAAGGGAGGAAATTACAAAGATCAGAGCAGAAATTAATTCAATTGAAACTAAGGAAACAATACAGAGAATTAAGGAATCAAAGAATTGGTTCTTTGAGAGAATAAATACAATTGATAACCCCCTAGCCAACCTTATCAAAAAGAGGAAAGAAAAGACTCAAGTCCATGCAATAAGAAATGAAAAGGGTGAAATCATTGTAGACTCTGTGGAAAAACAGAAGATCATCAACAACTACTTGGAAGGCCTTTCATCACAGGTTCGATAATTCAGAAGAAATGGACAGATTCCTAGAAATTTATGAATTACCAAATCTGAATCAAGAAGATGCAAAACTGCTGAATAACCCAATGTCAGCTAATGAAATTGAAAATGTAATTAGAACCTTACCAATAAAGAAAAGCCCAGACCCTGATGGATTCGCTGCTGAATTCTATAAGAAATTTAATAAAGAGTCAATGCCAACACTCCCTGAACTTGTCAATGAAATTGAAAGGGAACTAAGTTGTCCTAACCCATTTCTGAAAACACATATTACTCTAATACCAAAACTAGAGAAAGACCCAATCAAAAAAGAAAATTACAGGTCAATTTCCCTAATGAACATAGATGCAAAAATGCTCAATAAAATACTGGCAAATAGAATACAGCAAGTTATCAGGAAGATTATGCACCGTGATCAAGTGGAATTTATCCCAGGAATGCCGGGATGGTTGAACAAATCAATAAATGTAATACACCGTATCAACAGAGCCAAGGACAAAAGCCACATGATTATTTCAACAGATGCAGAAAAGGCTTTGATAAAACCCAACACTTATTCATGATAAAAACCCTACAGAGAGTTGGAACTGTTGGTCTGTAGCTCAACTGGATAAAAGCCATATATCTTAAACCAAGAGCCAGCATCTTACTAAATGGTCAAAAACTGAAAACTTTCACTCTAAAATCAGAAACAAGGCAAGGATGTCCATTGTCACCACTCCTATTCAATAGAGTTCTGGAAATACTAGCCAGAGCAATTAGATGAGAGAAAGAAATAAAAGGAATAATGATAGGAAAGGAAGAAGTTAAATTATCATTATTTGCAGATGATATGATACTCTACATAGAAGACTCCCCAAAATCCATTGAAAGACTTCTAGATGTAAAAACCAAATTCAGTAAAGTTGCTGGATACAAGGTCAACACTCAAAAATCAATAGCATTCCTGTACACAAAAAACAAACTCACTGAGAGAGAAATAAGGGAAACCACACACTTTGCTATAGCATCCAAAACTTGAAATAGTTAGGAATCAATCTAACAAAGAAAGCAAAAGATCTCTACAGTGAAAATTACGTTACTCTGAAAAAGGAAATTGAAGAGGATTTCAGAAAATGGAAAGATATTCCCTGTTCATGGATAGGAAGAGCAAAGATTATGAAAACGGCCATACTCCCAATATTGTTACACAGACATAATGCAATTCCAATCAAAATACCACTGGCGTACCTCACAGAGTTGGAGAAATCATCTGGAACTGGAAGGGACCTAGAATAGCAAAGGCAATTTTGGGCAACAAAGGTAAGGCAGGAGGTATCACAATCCCTGACTTGAAACTGTATTACAAAGCTACTGTGATAAAATCAGCATGGTACTGGAATAAAAACAGACTTGGAGATCAGTGGAATACATTAGAAGATACAGCAACAACTACAAACACACTCAGCCATCTCATCTTTGACAAAGGGGCCAACCATGTACATTGGAAGAAACCCTCTTTAATAAGTGGTGCTGGAAATACTTTCTTTCCATATACCATAAACTAAAACTAGATCCATGTGTATCACCATGTACTAAAGCCAAGTCAAAATGGATCAAAGATCTGAATATTAAAACAGAGACACTAAATTTGCTGGAAGACAAAGTAGGTAAAAATCGATGACATAGGAGTAGGCAGAGAGTTCATGAAAATAATCAAATTGTATGAGAAGTACTTCTTAGAATCAACAACTGGGATCTTGTCTTCTTAAAAAGTTTCTACATGTCAAAGGAAACTCCAACGGAGTGAAAAGAAAACTCACAAATTGGGAAAATATCTTAATCAATGGTCTCTCAGACAAAGGACTTCTATCTAAAACATATAAACAATTTAAAAAAATGAGGCCCCTAAAATTCAAGGACCTAATCCAAAAATGGGCATCTTAGATGAATGCACACTTCTCAGAGGAAGAAATACAAGTGGCAAATAAATATAAGAAAAAATGTTCATCTTCAATGGTCACTCAGAAAATACAAATTGAAGCAACACTGAGATTCCATCTCACTCCAGAAAGAATGGCCAAGGTCAAGAAATCAACCAATGACAAATGCTGGAGAGGCTGTGAGGAAAATGGACTTCTCCACTGTTGGTGGGAGTGTAACCTGGTGCAATCGCTGTGGAAATCAGTGTGGAGATTCCTCAAGAAGCTAGGATTAGAGAGTCCATTTGAGAGAGTCCAGCTAGCCTGCTTCTGGGCATTTTCCTGAAAGAATTGGAAACATCACACCACGGTGATATTTGTGCATTCATGTCTATAGCAACCCAATTTGTAATAGCTGAAGCTTGCAAACAACCAAAATGCCCACCAATCAAGGAATGGATGAAAAAAGATATGGTATTTTTATACAATGGTGTACTACTCAACTGTCAAGAAAGATTTCATCAAGACTTTTATAAGTAAATGGACACGACTTGAGACCATACTCATAAGTGAAATAAATCAAACTTCTATGTGTAATACCATACTGTCTCCCTAATGTAGGAAACTGAAACAGTATGCATGATCCAAAATCCATAATAAATACTGTGTAAGGGTAAGAAACTGCTCAAACAGCAAAAGCAGTTGGGACTGGGTAAAGGAGGAAAAAAGGAAGGAAAAAGATACAAATTTGTATATGTGTATAAGACAGCTAAAATGACTATAATACTAAATGTATTAGTTGTTGAAAAATAACAGCTAATACTCATATGATTAGATCAATTTTACATGTCTATATCTGTTAATCTAAACAACCCTTTTGAAGGTAATGACGTGCAATATTGCAACCATTGTCAAATTCCTATCATCTGGCTTTGTTTTTTTTTTTTTTTTTTTTTTTTTTTTTTTTTTTTTTTTTTTTTTTTTTTTTTTTTTTTTTTTTTTTGCGGCACCGGGGATTGAACTCACAACCTCGCGCCTGCCAGGGCAGGCGCTTAAGGAACTGAGCCAAACTCCCGGCCCTGGTTTTTTGAGGCAGGGTGGCACTGCACTATGTAGCTCATGCCGGCCTTACGCTCGTGTTGTAGCCCAAGCCGGCCTCGAACTCACAACGCTCCGCCTACCTCAGCCTCCCGAGTGCTGGGATTAAAGGGGTGTGCCACCACGCCCGGTTTTCATCTGGCTTTGTAAACCTGATTTGGATTTGTTGTTATCATTTGTCTCTTTTGATTTTTGTCTTTCTTTTCTGTGTCTTTTTTCTCTTAAATAAAAAAAAGTTATAAATCAGTTTCTTAAGTATAGCTCTTTTTCTTACCCTGGATGACTTTTTAGCCATAAGGTTAGCTTTCAGTTTCTGATGTCTCATTCAAGTTTTTTTTAAGTGATGTCACTTTTTTTTTTAATTTAGAAGTCTTCTCTTTCTTAGGTTTGGTTAATTACTAGCAATTTCATTTTTCAGACTTTTTTTTGCAAAAGATTGTGTTTCTAAGTTATTTCTTTCCACTCAGCCCATAATTAATTTTTTTAATTTCTGTGTACTTATTTTGAACCCTGCTAGCTACTCAGTGCAGGCTTTTAATTCTATGCATATTTTGGAGGAAATCTGGGGCTTTGAATATAAAGGGCTATGTTTATAATGTTATGTTGTCCTCCACTTTCTCATTTTATTTTCCAAAATAAATTTATAGAATGAAAACTTGTATTCTTCACAATCTGTAAATGTACAATATGAAATTCAACAGATTCCAGCATGTTAAAAGACTTGTACACTTACAGCAAAATTCAAATTTACATTGTTTTGTTTTTCCAGATCAAAACACTGCACCTGCTAGCCATCACCTTCCAATCCTTTCTCAAATCTGGGCAACTACTGAGGTGATGAGGACGAGGCCAAAAATACAAAACAAAGAGACTGGGGCTCTTTATTACAGCTTTAAGAGAAAAAGGTGTTAAGTCTGATTCTTGAGGCCCCAAAAAGGCACAGACCTGCTATCGCTGCCACCAGTCAGGCCACCTTAAGAGGGGCTGCCTTGAGAAGCCCACAAGCCATGCCCTGACAGAAATGATGACCACTGGAGGTCAGGCTGCTCTCTGAGGCCAAAGCCCAGAGTCTAGACCCATCCTATCTGCTGATCCAGCAGGGCTGAAGGGTCTCAGGGAGCTTTACATCCTCCCTCTGGCCAGACTGTCATGTCTATCTGCCATCTCCAGGGGGAACCCTAAGTAATCAGGACAAGAGGTAAAAGCCAGCTAAATGCTGGAGATTGGCACTTGTCTCTTTGTCCTTCTCAACTCTGGTCTTCCTCCCAGACATATATCTCAATAAAGTCAGTCAAAATATAACTTGCTTAAGCTGTAAGTGAAATAGCTTCCTCCTCACTCATTCACTTTAGCTATGCCTAAAAGCCCAACTCCAGTCATATAGAAACTGTATTTTGTCTAAATACTGTGGTGTGTATGTATATATATATTCAGATTGGCAACTAATCAAAATAATGCTGAGATTGGTTTTTACAAATACAGTACATATTATTGTTCAGGTACAAAAACATAAGGGAGTTTTTCATTGGTCATATGTTATACAAAATCAAGAGATAATTGTAACTACAGATAAAATAATTTATGACAGAATGTCAAACTCCATCAACAAAGGGACCTAGCAGCCAATAATTACAACTAATATCCCTTAGAAACAGTTTCTAAGTTTACCTGTGAGCTCAAATGCTCATGCTTTGGTTATATATGCCTTTGTATACATACTTTGATTATCCATGCTTTGATTCAAATTTGTTCTTGCCTAAAGGATGCCAAACCCCAAGTAATCATATAGATAAAAACTAATATGTAGTTCCTTTCAGATTCCTTTTACTGGGATCCACCAGATTTTGTCCAGCAAATAGATTTTATGACACAGGTTGAGGTCTTGACTAACTACACTCATTGGACCTTAAATGACAGAACAACTGATCTCTCTTTCTCTCTCTCTCTCTCTCTCTCTCTCTCTCTCTCTCTCTTTCTCAAAAAGAAAAGTAAAATTAATGAGACAGACTGTCCTCCAAAACTGGATGGCATCACACATTCTAAAAGCAGTATAGAGGGTACTTGTTCAATTGTACAAAACTAATTGCGTGTACTTTCTGGATCTTTCAGCTAATATCTCAGTAAATGTTCAAGGTATTAGATGACAAATCAATGGCACATCAGACTCCAAAATTCCCTGAACTTTTTTCTTGTCCTCCCTGTGGGAAGCCATTACTAGTTCCTCTTGGTGGAGGCCTTTTTTAAATTGTACTCATATTTATCCCATTGACTCTATTATTTGACCCATGCATACTTCATTGTTTCTTTGGCTTGCCTCCTCTACATTTAAAGCTGTATACACACCCAAGATAAAAATTCCTGGTGTCTATCAAGGCCCTCTGCAGAGAATCTCTGCCAGCTGATCAACAAGTACAACCCCCTTCAGCCTGAGGAAGACAGATCAGTTGTTAACCATTTGTCCCTGACAGCAGGTCAGGAAAAACTGTGGTACTTCTTCACAGGGAGCAATGTTATAGGCACCTGGGTTAATTAGAAGTAGTACTGGTAGTCAGATTGGGCTAGGTCTTCAAAGGAGTCAGTGAAGAAGGCCAGATATCTTGTAACCTTGGAGGAGACAGACACCCGCCACTTGGGGCCAGACCTCAACACAAAAGATCAAACAAATACATCCCTGTCCTAGGGGCTGATACTCTAAATAGGTCTCTCTCACTCTTAGGAAGCCAACAGTGTGTAATCCAACCCTCTACTTTACAGCCAAAGGCCCTGTTCTGTATTTGTGTCTGCTTGCTACTTTGACTTGCCTCCCCATTTGATCCCAATTTAATCGATTTTACCTGAGTCATTACACTTATCATCTTATTGGTTGAACATAGCTCTGTTCCATCTCATGCCCCACCTTAGACCTGTCTCCCTTTGTCATTCTACTCTATACATGTCCCTAAAAAGACAGAGCCTTTGGCAACCCACTCAGGATTTCTTTGGTCTCTCTCTGTGATGGAAGCTTTCTTTCTCTCAGTAAATATATTCTGCTCTTAACCACTACTATTCTTCAAACTCACACTTCAATTTTAGAGAACACAAATCTGGACCAGACATCTAGTAGGTTGGGATGTTTGTTCCCCTATATCGCTACTAGCTAACATAGGTACACTTGCATCTCTATGGTAAGATGGTTTAAATCGCTTGACAAGATATTCATAGGTGAAATAATTTTACCAATGTAACTATTTTTGGAATCTGTATACAGCGTCCCAGAGTGGTTGAACCAATTTACAATCCACTAACAATGTGGAAGTGTTCTTGGACCACACAACCATGCCAACATGGGTTATGTTATAAGGCCAGCAGGATAGCTCTACTTAAAAGAAGAACATTTGCCTACATATTGACTAAAACTAGCCCTAGTTCCATGTCTTGTTATGTGAAATGACTGTCTAGGATATGTCTTTGTCCCCTGAAATTCCCTTAAGCAATGTAAATAGGTCTGGCCAAGATACTGATGTGTAGCCTTAAAGAAATACAACAGGTCAGTGGCACCACACCTATAGCTTGCAACACATACCTCTGAACTAGGCCAAGTATCACCATGTTGTAGGCAGAGACTGAGGCTCAAGAAAGAACCCATGGTGTCATCAAAGCTGAAACACTGACCCCAAAACACAAGATATTCTCTCAAACTACAGTAAGTGGAGTAATTTTTCTGCATGCCCTTCTCTTCATATTGCAGAAACGTTATTATACTTCCTAGCAGCAGAGTTCACTGGACTCATATACTTCCCACCACTTACAGTCTCTCATTGCTGAGCTACTCCCATCTTCATGAATTAATAAAAGCCATGTTTGGCAGAGGTCAGGGCCTTCATTCCTGTCAACCATTGTCTGACTGGACTTACAACGCCCTTGGCTCTGATAAAGGGAAACAAAATCCAACCTATGAGATGTCTGGTATGAGTTCATGTTCTCTAAAATTGAAGAATGAATTTTAAGGACAAGAGAGGTTAAGAACAGAAGATGTTTATTGATAGAAAGATTCTGTCTGAGAGAGAGACAGAATTGTTCCCAAGTGGGTTGCCAAAGAGTCTTGTCACTTTAGAGATCTTAATAGAGCAAACTACAAAGTGAGGCAGGTCTAAGGTGGGGAAACATGGAAACTCACAAGTTGGGCATGATGCAGGACAGAACTGTGGTCAACCAATGAGATTAATTGTTCAGGTAAAATTGTTGCAAATGGGGACAAATGAGGAAGCAAGTCACTTAGCAAGTGGGCAGTGACTCTTCCTGTAGGGGATTTGAATGAGGACTCCTGACTTCCCCAGTGTGACAGAGACCTATTTAGAGTATCAATTCCTGATGCTTATACTTAGGAAGCTTGTGCATGATTTGATTTATCTTCTGCCTTGAGATCTGGCCTCAAGTAGAAGTGTCTGTCTTCCCCACAGCTGGTGTCTGGCCTTCTGCTCTGGCTTCTTCAAGAGTCCAGCTCTGTCTGACTGCCTATGATATGTCTGTCTATCTCAGCTGCTGTGACAGTACCGCATCGTTACAGATTTGTGTATGGCTCATTACTGGTGCCATGAGTTGCACTGAAAGTGGTAGACTGGAAATATTTAATGAACTTCCAGTAACATTTCTGTAATTGCAGATATAAACTTTAGACCACAACAAGCCTAGTGGAGTAATATCTCTGCATCTGGCACTCAGTGTGGACCAATTTACAGCTTTCTCATCAAAATGGCCACTCTTCAGAATCCAATGTTGGCAATCCACTGGACAATGCACGACTGATCTACAGGCAAACAGAACATTTTTCACTAATTGCTCAGAAACCAGTAGGAGTCAGTTCATTGTGATAGGAAAGTTCCTAAGCCAAGCCAAACTGAAAGGAAGGCTCTTTGCACCAAGGAGATAAGAAAACAGCATTTAATCTTTATGCCTGCAGACTGTTGAATCTTCATGCCAGAGGACAGTTATATGAATCACTCCCAAAGACAATAGCACTGAGTGAACAGAGTTTTGTTTATATAGAATTTAGAAGTGTGAGGTACAAAGCAAGTGACAAAACATTATATAACTGGTTAGGCACATTGAGTCACATATTGACACGCAGGCTAGTCTTGAACAGATTTGTTGAAACAAGGAAATTGCTGGTCATAATGGAGAAATACTCCAGGAACAAGTAAAAGGGGACACTTACAGAGTGACAATAATTAAAGGCCTTATCATAATAATGAAATATTCTGATGGGAGCCCTTCTAGAGCGAGACAATCTTGACTAACCCAGCATGTCTTAAGGTACATATAATTACACTGATGCAGTAAACATCAGAGATATGCAGGTGGGCTTCAGACACTGTCAAGGTCATTTGAATTCAACAGAAGCAGCAGAACAAAATCTTGGTCAGAAACCTTGAGTTGATCATGAAATATCTATAAGTTTGTAACATATAATTATTGTGGGAGACAATTTGAGTGGCTCCCCTTGCACGCAGAGCAATTGCTGCTACTTTGATTATATCGAGACTTATTTCCTTATATTGATATATACAGAGCTGACTATGGTATTTTCTTCTCTCTTCAATTGTTTCTACAATGCAAATAAGGCTAGCCGATATACTGGTATGTAATTTCTAAAGTCATCAGATAGTGTCCTGTTTCCTCGCATAGTGACCTTTGTAAAATATATAAAGCACAGCAGAATGGTAGAGCCAGTGAGCTCCAGGAATGTTGACTGTGTGTGAGCCTCAAGAAAGAGGCTGTGAGTCCCCAGGGCATAAAGTTTACATATCAAAAGCTGAAGCAGCAGCCTCCTAAAACAATTCAGGTGCTACCTTGATTTAGTTATGCAAATCAGACCCCTCTGCATTTTGCAGTGACAACTTTTTCACTACCTGGCTAGCCAGCTCAAGTGACTCATATAGTTCCCACCGCCCTCACTGTCAGTCATCCTCAAGCCACTCCCTTTCTTCACAAGATAATGAACTCTGGGAGAGGCCTTTGTCTGCACATCCTCACGAGGTTTGGACTCAAGACTGCTTGGCTGCCCTTAACTTTGAATATGTCTCGGTGTCTTTACTCTCACTGTGGGTTGCATTGGAGGTGGTAGACTGGAATTAGCTTGCCAAGATTTCAATAACGTCTCAGTGAAATTATAAATAAACTTCTTGGATTGTGAGGAAGACAAGAGAAATGATTATGGTACTGGGAATACCGTACTCAATATTTGGGATTACAATAATTATTCCCCAACATCATTCAGGGCAAAAATGGAGCAATCAATATCTTTATCTAGAGATGAGTAAGAATTTAGCCAATGGATTGTAATACTGTTAAAAGATGGAGTCATTTTTGAGCCACCTAGAAAATGCTTCAAGGGCTAGATGTATGGTATAAGCCTGTAATTCCAGTACTTGGGAGGCTGAGACAGGAGAATTGTGAGTTTGAGGTCAGCCTGAGTAACAAAGTGAGTTCAAGTCCAGCCTGAACTGCATTAGTCAAGCCAGGCCTCAGAAAGACAATAAATAAAAATTGATCAATCAATCAATCAATGCATATAGAGGACCACCATAATGGCTCTCCTTGAATACAGAGCCATTAAATCCACCTTATTTTAACCTGGCCCTGTCTCTATGTGGTGACATACACAGAGCTAACTAAGTTATTTCCTTTTTCCTTCAGTTGACTGTAAGCAATGTAAATAGGGCTGGCTGAGGCATTGATGTGTAATCTTTGAAGTCAAGTGACAGCCCTGTTTTCCTGTGTCAGTGTCTCACTCTAAATTGTTGAGCCCAG
>RJWM01044932.1:0-13032 GCA_004363535.1 Dasyprocta punctata | reverse complement strand
CTTAGGAAATGTCCTCCTTCCATGTTTGGACTTTGTCAGCAGAACATGGGTCTCTCTTTCCTTCCATGTTTGGACTTTGTCAGCAGAACATGGGTCTCTCTTTCCTTCCATGTTTGGACTTTGTCAGCAGAACATGGGTCTCTCTTTCCTTCCATGTTTGGACTTTGTCAGCAGAACATGGGTAGAAAAGGACGCGGCAGAGAAGCATTTGAGGCAAAGAGAACAGTAAAGCCACAAACACCTGATATAGCAAAGAACATAATGTGTTCTAGAAATCAAAAAGAAGCCTGTGAGACGGAACCATAAGTGAAGAGAAACCCATGTCAGATGAGAGGAGAGGGGTGGACAGAGCTTGTAGATGATGGCCAGGAGTTTGGAGCTGAGTCCAGATGAGCCAAGTACAAAAGCATGGAAAGATTTTAGTTAAGAATTTTTAGAAAGTAACCCTGTTTATGAAGATGGAATTTAAGGGCTTAAAACAGGCAGTAAGAGATGGTTTTAACTGCATAGGTAGGAGATGATAGTAATTTTGATTGTTAATGATTGTATTGGAGATGGAAGGAAATAAATGGGTCCTAGATTGTTTGAGATTTCATTTTATAATGCCATCCATACATATATACATTGCATATATTCTTTTTAAATATCAAATACTGTTTATACTTAAATTAGTGGCTGTCGCATATAATTCTAACTTCTCAGAAGATTGAGGCAGGAAGATCACAAGTTTGAGGCCAGGGTGGGCAACTTAGTGAGACTCTTTCTTAAAGTAAAAAATTTTGATAAGATGTAAGGGTATAGCTCAGTGGCAGTGTTTGCTTAGAGTATATAAGGCCCAGGGCTCAATCCCCAATACCAAAAAGAGACAAAAAACTGAGCAAAATGAAAGATAAATATGGAGATAGTTTTAGATGGCTCTGTGGAGATGAATTTTTTCCCTTTCAAAGAGGGAAAGAAAAATGAGGCAATACTGCTTGAAAATGTATAGTAAAGAAAAGTACTCTTGATTTGCTTTGAGACAAGTTTCTAAGGCATGTTTCAGTACTAAAAGGAACGCCCTTTAGCACATTTTAGCAATGGAGAGGGAGAAGCTGGTATAGCAAGATGAATATAATATTCAAGGAAAGACTAAAGTGTTTGAGAAGGTGTAAGATGACAAAATCTAGACTGAAGGAGAAGGCATTTACCTTTGATGAAGAGAGGCCACCTCCTGTGTTCCACTAGCCAAGATGGAGAAAGCAGGTACAGATATAGGTTAGCTCATGGGAATGTCAAGGCAGCCTGTCACAGTAATTTCGGTGTTCTCTAAAATGTGAGAAGCTCATCAAATTATAATAAGAAAGAAAATAGTTGCAAGAGGAGGATTCTGTGTTTTATGCTATACAAGATTCACTGGGTACATTGAATTTATCTTGCCCTGAAGCTTTTATTGTAGAAAATGTTTTGATTATGGCTCATCGTACTTGTATAACTATTTTTATTACTTGTTTTTGTTTCAGCGTATCAAAGTATGTTTATCCAGGAATTAGTCCAGTTAATCTAAAGTTTAGATTTATTAGCATGCTGTCTATCCTCTATTTATCTTTTAAATATCTATATAGAGCTAAAATGACATCTCTCTTTACATTCTTGCTAGTGGAATTCTTGTTTTCTTTCTTTAATTTTATTTTATCTTTTTTTTGTGTGGCACCAGGGATTGAACTCACAACCTCATGCCTGCCAGGCAGGTGCTTAAGCCACTGAGCCAAACTCCTGGCCCTAATTTTTTTTTTTTTTAGTCAGGGTCACACTATGTAGCTCAGGCCGGCCTTGCGCTCATGTTGTAGCCCAGGCCGGCCTCCATCTCACAATGCTCCACCTACCTCAGCCTCCCGAGTGCTGGGATTAAAGGCGTGCGCCACCACACCTGGCTTCTTTCTTTAATCAATCTTTCTAGGGTTTATCAATCTTATTTGGCATTTAAAGAACCATTCTTTTTAACCTTCTTTTTCAGCTTGTATTTGGGATTGCTTTTCTTTTACCTAAAGAACACTTTGCAGTATTTACTCTCATTCATATTTGTTGGTGTCATATTATGCTACACACCCCACTTTTTGCTGCCTACAAAGCCTTCATTTTTGAAGGTTATTTTTGGTAAGTTTAGAATTCTAGGTTGGCAGTTGTTTTCTTTCAGCATTGTGTAGGTATCCTTCCATCATTTTTGT
Organism: Dasyprocta punctata; assembly: GCA_004363535.1. Lineage (NCBI taxonomy): Eukaryota > Metazoa > Chordata > Mammalia > Rodentia > Dasyproctidae > Dasyprocta > Dasyprocta punctata. The sequence continues at coordinate 10,828 of RJWM01044932.1, read as the reverse complement.
CTTGCATTGAATCTGTGAAGGAGTCAGTCATTATCTGACTGAGGAATTAGTAAACTTCATATGTGAAAAAAGGCAGAAAATATTTTAGTTCTATGGGTATGTTAGTTATCATACAGTCACTAATAAATACTTTAGATAAATCTGTTTAAAAAGAGGAAAGGTTTATTTTTTACTTAATAGCTTTGGGGACTTCAGTATATTGTTGGTTTGGCCATCGCTTTTGGACCTGTGACAAGGTTATACCTTATGATAGGATAAGAACATGTGTCAAAGAAACTATTTACCTCATGGAGGCCAGGAAGCAAAGAGAAAAAACATGGAGGGGCCAGGATCCTATTTCTCTTTAAGGGCATGCACCTAAATTCCTTTCTGCAGGCCCCATCTGCTAAATTTCCACTATCTCCCAGCTTGAAACATTGGACTGGAAACAAAACCTTCAACAAGTGGGCCTTTGCAAAACATTCAAGATCTAAATTATAGTAGTAGGGTTGTAAACTCTTTGATGCAACAGTTCTACTCTGCCATTGTAGCACAAAGGTGTCCACAGATAATACCTGAACGAATGAATGTGGTTGTATTCCATTAAATTTTTACCTATGGACAATTAAATTGAATTTCATGCACTATTGATATGTTGCAACATATTTTTAATGTATTTTAATCATTTTAAATGTAAAAATAATACAAAAATAGTAGACTAGATTTAATTATAGTTTACAACTGCTAATCTAATTGTTACTCCTTTAAGGAAATCTTTTTTCCCTGTGGCTACTTTTAATTTGGTTTTCTGCAATTTTACTATGTGATTTAATGTAGTATTCTTTTTATTTTTCATACTTGAAGTTAATTTGGCTTCTAAAATTTTTAACTTGACTTTTTTTAATCCATTTTGGAAAATTCTCAGGCATTATTTCATCAAATTCTCATTTTCACTTCTTTTCCTACCTTCCTAGGCTTCTGATTATATCTATAGTATACATTTTCATTCTATATTGTATGTTTATTATGCTTTTTAAATGATTTTTAGTATTCTATGCTTTGATATGAATATTTTCTACTGACTTCTATTTTGTTAACTCTCTTATATGCCAATAACTACTGTACTCTTAGCCAAACTTTGAGTTCTTAATTTAGTTCTCAGTTCTACAGTTTCCATTTGATTCTTACTTTATACTCCTAATTCTTTGATGAAATTGTTCATTCTTATTTTTTCTTAAATGTATTTACCATGGTTATTCTAAAGTGAGTGTCTGTGGTATCAATTATCTGGATTCATTTTAGATCTTTTTGTTTTGCTTTCTTGATTTTTTTCTCTTCTCATTTTTCTCCTTGTGTGTATCTGTTATGTTTTCTTGTCAAGCATTGAAGTGAAACCTGTGTAAATTTGAGGTTCTGGATTGTGCAGTTTTCTCCATAGAGGATTAATGTTAATCCCCTAGGATTAACTAGAGGCTCTAATATTCCTCAGTCATCTTAATTAAATTTTAAATGTAAGTGAGCTGGGTTTTATTCCTTGAGGAAGTTGTGGTATTTCTTAATCATCCTATACTTAGGGTTTATCATCTTGAGTTCCAACAAAACCACACAGGTTCCAGAATTTTCCACTTTGGTGGCCAGAAATTTACTATGTCTGTCTTGCCCAGGAGTCCATTGAAAGTTTGCTTTATATATTTAGTCTCTTAGCCTCTTCTTAGACAATTAAGATTTATCTGTAGGAGGAAAAAAGCATCAAATATCAGGTTCTCTTTTTTGGATTTCATTCTTCTTATAATTCTTTAAGCCTTGGTAGCTTTCAGATACTTTCAAAAAGATTTCATTCCTAAATTTTGTCCAACTCTTAGAGTTGTTCTCAGTAATAATGTTAGTCCAGTTTACTTAGTCTGACAGTACAAAAGAGCGATTCTGTAACATATGAAAGATTATTTTCCTGTTTTTTGTTCTTTATGTTTGGGAGTGATATTTTACATTCAAGGAAGATGAGAAATTAGTTTGCATATATTAATGAAGTCTCCGCAAGTATATTTATTAAAGAAAATGTCTAATTGCTAATTAACACAGTGGTGACATTTATTTGGGGGGGTGTGGTTAACCAGAAATTGAACTCAGAACCTTGCATTTCCCAGGCAAGCACTTGTGCTGCTGAGCTGTATCCCTGGCCCAATAGTGACATTTATGTACCTGAAGCTTTTAGAATTTTGTAGCATTTTATATAAAATTTATCTGCTTTCCAAATGCATTTCCTTTTGACATTTTTAATTAATTAGTTCTTACATCCCAAATTGGTGTTTTTTTTAGCTTTTATTCTGAAAGCAAAATTCCTCTACAGATATTGTCAATATAATGTCTTAAGACAATGAAAATTATGCTCAAAGTAATTAAAATAATTGAAATTTACATGAAAAGAAAGATTAAAAGTAGAATCATAACAAAGTTCATTTAAATTGTATAAAATAACACAATTTATTGCATAAATACAAGTTTTTTTCTTTTTCCTTCTGTTTGTTTGTTTGTTGAGACAAGGTTTCTTTATGTAGCCCAGGCAATCTTCCTGCCTCAGCCTCCTCTGTGATGGGATTATAGACAGGCACCACCACACCTGGCTCTTAAATGCAAGTTATAAAGTCATAAAAATTATTCTACTACAAAAGGTTTTGATCCAGTTTGTTTTTAAATATTCAGTCATAATTACCTGAAAATTAGTTAGTTTTAAAAGTCTTATAACTTTTAAAAATATTAAATTGCCTGTACAAACAAATCATAAGATCATACCCTACACTAGAATTTTTTAAATGAATCATTGATAGATCATCAGAAATGTCCTTAGAACCCATAAAATCATTGCTAAATCTTAGAATTTTCACTATTTGAAAGGTCAGTAACTGCCCATAACCAAGTTTTTGACTAATTTGTTCAATTTGCTTTGAACATCATTGTATTTATCCATAAAGTTTTATTTAAAAGTATATAAAAGCTGAGGGTGGTGATGTATGACTATAATCACAGCACTCTAGGAAGCTGAGGCAGGAGAATTGCAAGTTCTAGCCCAATCTTAGCCACTTAGCAAGACGCTGTCTCAAAATAAAACAACAATGTGCTATGGTTATAGTTTAGTGCAGAAGTCCTGGGTTTAATCCCCAACACTGCCAAATGAAAGAATATTTAAACCTACCCAAATAACTACTTTTCCAAGGAACTACTGTCTTGATTACTTTTTACTTGTTGCTGAGACAGAATACCTGACACCCAAAATTAGGAAGGGAAAAATTTATTTCTTACAGTTCTTAGGTGTTTCAGTCCATACTCAGTTGGCTCCAAAGCAGTGTGGCAGGGTGGGCAGCCATTCATGGCTGCCACAACAGCAAGATGGGAACCAGCAAGAGAGAAAGGACATGCCTTCCTCTTGCCCTTACACCATGTGTCAGTTCCACCCCTGGGTGGATGTAACACTCAAATCACCAATCCCAGCACCAGACAACAAACCAATCGCTTACACCAGACTCAGCCCTGTCCATGACTACATGAGGCTCTGGGGGGACACAGGACCATACACATAACATTCCACCCTTGGTCCCCCAAGGACTCATGCATGTCCTTTGTACAAAAGATATTTAGTCCATTTCCAAGAGCTGCCACAGTCCTAACAGTTTCAGCATTGCTGAAGAGTCCAAGTCCCAAATCTCCTCCGAGATCTATGGCAAACTCTTAACTATAACCCCCTGCACAAATGAAAACAAGTTAAACACTTCTAGAATGCAAAGGCACAGGATAAACATTACCATTCCAAAAGTTACACACAGGGGAATACAAAGCATTGGAACCAAAGCAAGTCTAAAATCCAGCAGGGTGAACATTAAGTCTTGGAGTTCACCACTCAGCATCTGAAGCAATCTGGTTGCAAGCTCCAAAAGGCTTGAGTGATTCCACCCCTCTGGCACTTCCAAGAGCTCCATTTTTCACAGCTTGTCTCTTAAGCTCATTCTGTCTGTTCTTGCAACTTTCCTTAAATCATCCATCTTCCTAGCTTTTTTAAACTTCTGGGTTTTCCATTGTACCCTTGACTTCACCTTTACATCTTTACATATTGCCCTCTGAAGGCGGAGTGGAAGCTTCCTTACCCTTAGAATTTGTGCATTTTCCTTGCACTTAAAACCAGCACCACATGAATGCTGCCAAAGTCCACTGCCAGCTGGAGCAGTAGCCGGGCTTTCCTCTCTCTTGGCTGTAGGGTCGAGTACCTGGATGCTGAGCTCTCTGAACCTGATTGTGAGGAAAAACTTCTCTATGTCACCGCCATTCTGGAATCTGGTGTGGCCACCACCATTTTGGAACTTCCTGTGACCGCCATCACCACTCTGGAACATGGTGCTCTGTGGCTTTCTCCTCTGAGAAAACGCTTTCACTTTTGACAGTCTGAGGCTTCAAAAGGTGGAGGCCTGCTGCTTCCCGGATTGCCCTCAGGTCATCATTTTTATTTCTTTGTTCCTTCTCAGCAATCAAGGTCTCAGCTCTATCATTACAGTCCACAGCTATTTGGTCAAACTCAACATTTTAAATCATCCTGCTGGGCTCTTTGCTCTTGATTCGCAACATAAATCTTGCCAAAAGCCCCCAACAGTAGCCACACCACTGTCTCAACATTTGATGGCCTTGAAATTTCTTTTGCCAGATTAAATCAGTCCTCCACCCTTAATCTCAGTCTTAGGCAAAGTCTCTGGACACAAACAAAATGCAGACAAACTTTCTGCCAAGCTGTAACACACATTGTCTGGAGTCCAACAACCAATGCAGTCCTTCTTCCTGGCAGAAACCTCCTGAGCCTGGTCTTTACTGGCAGGATTTTTATCAGCCTTCTGGCCTTCTGAGCTCTGACTAGACCCTCCCATACAGAACAGTCTAAGCTGTTCCAGCTCCACTCTTTCAGACGACATCTCTGAACTTTTCCAAACTCTTCCCATAAGCCATTCCCAAAGGCTCTTGAACCACGTGGTCAGGCTTAGTCACAGCAATGACCCCACTCCACTGGTACCAAATTCCATCTTGGTTACTTTTCACTCATTGCTGAGACAGAAAACCTGGCACCCAATATTAGAGAAGGAAAGGTTTATTTCTTACAATTCTTGGGGGTTTTAGTCCATACTTAGTTGGCTCCAAGGCATCATGGCATGGTAGGGCAGCAATTCATGGTGGCTGCAACTGCAAAGTGCAAACCAGCAAGAGAGAGAGGACATGCTTTCCTCCCACCCTTATGCTGTACGTCGGTTCCACCACTGGATGGATGCAACACTCACATCACCAATCCCAGCGCCAGACAACAAACCAATCACAAACACCAGACTCAGCCCTGTCCATGATTACATGAGGCTTTGGTGGGGGTGACACAGAACCATACCCATAACAACTACTGTGCTGGGAAATTTTGAGAAAGCCATTAAAGCAAGAATGAGAATAAATATAAAGTATGGAACAGATACATGCTTTGTGAAATAAATGAGAAGAAAGGAATAGTGTCTACTTATGAAGAATGCATTCTGTAGAAGTTGGCTCTAAAGTGAAGGAGAAAGAAAAATTATTAAAGAGGCGTAGAATGCAAAGTGTTTTGAATGATTTTTTAATAGAGAAAAATCTTACATTTCCTACTTTTGTTCTTTGTTCAACCACTGTCCCTTAATCCTACCTAGAAAATAAGGTCAGTTGGCAGGCAGTTAAAACTAAATACTCATTTTTCATTTTTATTGTCATCTTTACTGAGAATTCTCCAGTTTAGGATATAGGAGTTATTTGATTTTTCTCTTTTTTCCCTCCAGACTTGGAGGCCAAACCTACAACCAAGAATGCTGTGCTAACAGAGGATATTTTTGAAGGTTTATCACAGGAGATTATAGTAGAGAAATTCAGAGAGAATGGTCTATGGGATTCCACCATGGGAGGATTATGGAAGTGGAGTGACAGAATTTTAAGATGGCAAAATACTCAGGAGGGTAACTTGAGTCAAAGAATGGTAATACACAATAAGACTCCCTCCAGCCAAAGAGGCATCAGATTTGGATCTGCTCTTTTTCCAGAACCAGGAATTATTACAGAAGAGTCCCATGGAAAATGCCAAATACATGAAGAACGTTTGACAGAGAATTTAGATTTGATTGCAGATGCTCATTTGGGAAAGATAATTTGTAAGAATACAGAAGGTAACGAAACACTAACACACATTTCAGAACTTACTTTGGGAAAAACATCTAATGATAAAGAAAAACCCTATAAATGTACTACATGTGAAAAGGCCTTTCGTTATAGGTCGTTATTCATTCAGCATCAGAGAACTCACACTAAAGAAAAACCTTATGAATGTAATGAATGTGGGAAAACATTCAGCCAGCCTTCATATCTTAGTCAGCATAAAAAAATTCACACAGGAGAAAAACCCTATAAATGTAACGAATGTGGAAAAGCCTTCATTGCTTCTTCATCACTTATGGTACATCAGAGAATTCATACTAAGGAAAAACCTTATCAGTGCAATGTCTGTGGAAAATCCTTTAGTCAGTGTGCTCGCCTTAATCAGCACCAGCGAATTCAAACTGGAGAGAAACCCTATAAATGTAGTAAATGTGGGAAAGCTTTTAGTGATAAATCAAAACTTGCAAGACATCAGGAAACGCATAATGGTGAGAAACCTTACAAATGTGATGATTGTGGAAAAGCCTTTAGGAATAAATCATATCTTAGTGTACATCAGAAGACTCATACAGAAGAGAAACCATACAAATGCAATGAGTGTGGAAAATCCTTCAAGAATACTACAATTTTTAATGTTCATCAGAGAATTCACACTGGAGAGAAACCCTTTAGGTGTAATGAATGTGGGAAAGCCTATAGAAGTAATTCAAGCCTTATTGTACATATCAGAACTCACACAGGAGAAAAACCCTATGAATGCAGTGAATGTGGGAAAGCATTCAACCGCATAGCGAACTTCACTGAACATCAGAGAATTCACACGGGAGAGAAACCTTATAAATGTAATGAGTGTGGAAAAGCATTTATTAATTATTCATGCCTTACTGTTCACCACAGAGTGCACACAGGAGAGAAACCCTATAAATGTAATGAATGCGGAAAAGCCTTCATGCGTTCTTCATCTCTAATCATACACCAGCGCATTCATACTGAAGAGAAACCTTATTTATGTAATGAATGTGGGGAATCCTTCAGAATAAAATCACACTTAATTGTACATCAGAGGATCCATACTGGGGAGAAACCCTATAAGTGCACTGATTGTGAGAAAGCATTCACTAAAATGGTAAATCTCAAGGAGCATCAGAAGATTCATACTGGAGTGAAACCCTATACATGCTATGATTGTGGGAAGTCCTTTAGGACTAAGTCGTACCTTATTGTGCATCAGAGGACACATACTGGAGAAAAACCATATAAATGTAATGAATGTGAGAAAGCTTTTACTAATACATCACAGCTCACCGTGCATCAAAGAAGGCACACAGGCGAGAAACCCTACAAGTGTAATGAGTGTGGGAAGGTTTTTACAAGTAACTCAGGCTTCAATACCCATCAGCGAACACATACTGGTGAGAAACCATTCAAATGTAATGAGTGTGGGAAAGCATTTAGCCAGATGGTGCATGTCACAGAACATCAGAAAATTCACAGTGGAGAAAAACCCTATAAATGTGACATCTGCGGGAAGGCCTTCAGAAGAGGTTCATACCTCACTGTGCACTGGAGAACACATACTGGAGAAAAGCCCTATACCTGTAAGGAATGTGGAAAAGGTTGTATTACTCTATCACAGCTAACTCTACATCAGAGAATCCATACTGGAGAGAGGCCCTATAAATGTGAAGAATGTGGAAAAGCCTTCAGAACTAACTCAGACTTCACTGTACACCTGAGAATGCATACTGGAGAAAAACCCTACAAGTGTAATGAATGTGCAAAAGCCTTCAGGAGTAGCTCAAGCCTTACTGTACATCAAAGAATACATCAGAGAGACACTCAGTTACTGTAGAAAACAGCAAGTCATTCACCCAGGTATCAACTTCATAAAGACTCCTATAAGCCAAATTTTATGAATATAGGGAAATCTTCAGTAAAAATTCAGTGGAAAATATATGTGTAAGAAACACTATAAATATAATGAATGTGGGAAAGCAATTATATTTCAAAATTACAGAATAATTCACACTAAAGAAATATCCACAAATGAAAACCTTCATCTGGATGTCATGTCATTTAACATATTATCTAAAATTAATTGTCTATGCATTTATTTGCCAATTTTTGTTTGCCTTTTCTTATAAATCTGGAGGTGCTTTTATGTTTTTCTGACGTCAAGCTTTATCATGTATACAACAAATTTTTCCTTAATCTAGCCTATCTATACTTTTTATATATTAGTCACAACATTTAAATTTTTATACTAAAATACATCTTTTTAGGTTCTTGATTTACTTTTTTAATAAAAAACATATCCTTAATCTTTAGGATTAAGGTATATATTTATTTTAAAAGATTTAGGTTATTTTTTACTTTTAGGTATTTAATCCATCTGGACAATTGTTCTTCACAGAAGAGGTACTCTAAATGACCATTAACTTATACAAAAATTTAAACCTAAATACTACTCAGGGAAATGCAAATTTAAACTACTAATGAGATCAAACTTTCATTTCATGTGGGTTGAAAGAAATCAATCCCTTCTTTCCTATGGGGTTTGTTAAACTGTGTGCTCTAAACTTAAAGATTGTGTAACTCATTTTTCCACCAGCAATCCAGCAATATATACTATCTTAAATGCTGTTTGACCCAGTATTCTCATAAAATAAAAATGTCATAAAATAAAAGCATCATCATTGCAAAAGAATATAGATAAATAAGGATTTTTGTTGGATTATTCTTTTTCTCTGTAGAAAAAGAAGTACCAAATGGAAACAAAGTTGGTGTCAACCAGTAGGGAAATGCTTGGGTAAATTGTGTTATAACAATATTTTAGAACAGCTTGAGAATTTTCAAAATGAGTTATACTAATTGACTTAAAGGTTTGTCAAAGTATTTGATAAATGATTGCTTTATAACATGTATATATAGAGATAAATTTTCACTTTTGTTAAAATAAGTGTTATGTGTATTATGTATATGTGTGTTTGTGTGATTAGATATGCATAAAGACAGGCATGGAAGGATGTATACCAGGCTATCAGTATTGGTTGCCTTGATATGAGCAAAAAAAGAAAACATGAGATTAGAGGAAAGAGACTTTAAAAATAGAAAAATGTAAATGTAGCATGTATGATATAAAACTGTATGTAATATTATGTATTTATGTGAACATTTCAGAGAAATGAATGAAAAAATGTTCTTCAGAAAGTTAGTGATGGTAGATGATCAGATATTGTTGGACTTTCCTGTGCTTTTTTTTTTTTTTTTTTTTTTTTTTTTGGTACCAGGGATCAAACTTATGACCTCATGCTTGCCAAGCGGGCACTTATGCACTGAGCTAAATCCCAGCTGTGCTTTTCATTAAATGTGCATGCAACATTTACACAAAAAGGAAAAATCTTTTTCTTGTGAAGCTAATTTATTGAACAGCTACTACTTGCCAGAACTGACTTTAGGTACCGGGTATACATTGTTCCAGAAAAGGTGTGCATGGATCTTGGGCATGGGAATGGGTTCTGATATTACATAGATTCCAAAGAAATTATTGAGCACCTCATGTTTCCCAACCCATGTTTTGTCTGCATATTGGGATGAGAGTTCCACATGAAATATATGTCTATAATAACTGGAATTTATGTCCAAGTTTTATGACCAAAAGATCATAAGCCTCAAAAGTAATTCTCACAGCCGGGCGTGGTGGTGCACGCCTTTAATCCCAGCACTCGGGAGGCTGAGGTAGGCGGAGCGTTGTGAGTTCGAGGCCGGCATGGGCTATAACGCGAGCGCAAGGCCGGCCTGAGCTACACAGTGTGACCCTGCCTCGAAAAAACCAGGGCTGGGAGTTTGGCTCAGTGCCTTAAGCGCCTGCCCTGACAGGCACGAGGTTGTGAGTTCAATTCCTGGTGCCGCAAAACAAAACAAAACAAAAAAAGTAATTCTCACTTTCAGCATGGCACTGAAGGAAATGTCATAATGGCAAAATAAGGCATGCTGTCAAGTGGGTCTGTGTGTAGCCTCAGAACCTTACATGATGAAGTAAAGAGAGAAGAAACAGACAAGAACTCCCAAGTCCATAAGGCTTGGAAATTGCAGGAATGCTTAGAGAGGTCTTGAGTTAAAATGAGAACCCAGAGGCTATGGCCCTGATACCGGAATACTCTCACAAACCTGGAAACCAAACAGATCAAGACATGATGGCTATCCTTCACTGGGTGGTAAAGAAAGAAGACCAAATACCCTCTCCAACAATGCCAGGAGAAGTATTTAATACTAGGATGAAGTTATTGGATGAATGTTTTCCATTTTAAGTGAATAGTTTTCACTTTGTGGTTAAAAGTGAGCATATCTAGTTGAATTTTTAGTGAGATTTATTTTTGAATATAGGTAATATACCACTTTTCAACTGAAAAGTTTGTGTCAGACCCTGAAACACTACCCTTGCCTCTCAACCCTGACTTACAAGAGCATCTCAAGGGGAGTCACACAGCAGCTTCAACTGACGTAATAACCAAATATTTGTGGTTAGGGATGGGGATGGCATAGGCCAGCTTGACTTGAGCAGTTTTAATAGAGCTGTTAAGGTGACAGTCATTGTGCTAGTCAGCTTCCTGTTGCTGTTAAAAACATACCTGAAATAATGAACTTACATAGA
>RJWM01044931.1:0-13001 GCA_004363535.1 Dasyprocta punctata | reverse complement strand
AGAAAGATTCAACTACCATGATTAGAGGAAAAACTCAAATATATTCTAACAGTGATTTGTTTATATGAGAGGAAGAGGACATTTTAATGCCAGGAGATAAATAAAAATGATCTGGAGAAATGATAACTAAAATTTAGATCTCACTAAATTTGCATTTCTGCATCGAGAAGGGTAGTGAAAGTGGGGTAGTGAATCTCAAAGCTTTTTTAGATCCTGACCTATAATTAAGAAAATCATTTAATGTTGTCACCTATAGTGTGTGCACACAAACACACATATTTGATATTAAAATATCTTAAAATGAGTCTTATTTCAGGAAATAACTGATATTTCTTATTTTGTTCTATTTCACTGTTTCAAGAATGCTGCCATGATCTGTCTTACTGATGTCACAGCCCATGATGAGTGATCTAAAGCACACAGGGCTGGGTAAGGTAAGGCTGTAGAGTAGGGGACATGGAGTTAGAATTTTGGTGAGTTCTTACTCATCATTGCCTGAATGAGGAACATGCAGGGTGGTTCAAACCAGTCAAGAAACTCGCAGGAAGTTAGCAGGCTGAGAAGTCTGCCCTACACATGAAAATCAGGTGAAAGTAAAGATCTGTCCCAAATCACTGGAGAGCGGACAACTGACTGCCTTTCCTTGAAGTTGTGGTAGAATTTCCACTGGACCCTATCAGATTTTGAGAACTTGGTGGGGCATGGTTATAGTTGGGGACTGGTGGATGGTGTCATTGAATAATACTGGGGACAAAGTACCTTGGAAAATGCTACCTTGCTGCATGGTTAAAACCTTTGCATAGCTTTTAGAGGAAGTATTTTCCAAGGTAGGAACTTAGTTCTACCTAGGTCGAAATGCTGAAAGGGCTTTCTGTGACACTGAGGATGAAGGCCAAAATCCTTGTCATGGGTCACGAGCTCTTGCCCAGTGCATTCCCTGTCTCTCTCTGGCTGTTCTCCTGGCATCCACCCTGCCCTCTAGCCTGTGGGACACTTGTAACATTCTAACCAAGTGATGGTGAACCTTTCAGAAACTGAGTACCAAAATTGCAAACCAAAACCCACTTCAATGAAACCTAAGGTTTTTAGTTTAGAAACTGAAACAGGTTTTAGCTTAGAAACACAACTGTTATCAGTGTCATCGGTTCACCACCGCTACTAACCTTCTCTCAGGGTTCCCTCATAGTTTTCCTTCTTCCACACCCAACTTAATATTTACTCCCTCACAAAGCCCTTCCTGACCTCCAGATGAGATTAGCCCTCCCAGTTAGGCCCTTCATGGAAAGTAAACCAATCATTTGTGCAAGCATGTGCCTAGTAGACATCCCCTACTAGATTATGAGTTCTGCAAAAGCAGGGAGCATGTCTGATAAAAGAATAGCCTGGTGTGGGGTTGTGTACCAGTTGTCCAAGCTACTCAGGAGGCTGAGGCAAGATCACTTGTGTCCAGAAATTGAAAGTCAGCCTGGGCAACTGAAGAAGACCCTGTCTCTAAATCAATTGATCACTCACTCAATCAATCAGTTAATCAGCTCTGCAGTTTTACCAGGGCTTTACACTCCATTTACTTTGATAATTTTTAGAATATTTTTAAAACCTATGCCCATATCACCTTTTTCAGTGATAATAGTGTTATAATTGCTTTCTTGCCTTTCCTTAATCAAGCTTCTGATAAGTGTATTTCATATTATTTTCATTCAAAGAATCAGTTTTTGGTTTTAGTTATTCTAGTTACTATTTCTAGCCACTTTGCCACATCCTCTTATTAAATCTAATAGTATTTTTTTAAAAGAACTAGAATCTTAAAATTTTTAGTTGTTCAATTATCCGTAAAGACTTTTTGTCTCTTCTTTTTTAGTATTCATATCTACTATTTCATTTCCATGCCTTGTTGCTTTATTTTAGCCTCTATGAATGTTAGCAGTAGAGGTGATAAGCTGCTCTGTCTGGTTCCTGAGTTTGGTGGAAAAGGCTTTGGTACTTTTCCATTTTGTATACTCTTTGCCACGTTGTTTTGTGTAGCTGGTATGCACCATTCCCTGAAGAGCCAGTAAGTTTGTGTATATTAGTATTCTGATGCTTTGACCAAGTATCTGAGAAAAACAATTTAAAAGCAGAAAAGGTTTGTTTTAGGTCATGGTTTCAGAAATCTCTATCCATGGTCACTTGGCCCCATCTCTTTGGACCTGAGGCAAGATTCAATGTCACAGTGAGGAGCACTGTGGAGGGAAAAAGCTGCAAACATCATGGCTGCAGGAGGTGAAAGGAGTGGGGGGAGGGATAAGGAGAGAGGGACAGAGGCAGAGGCAGAGAGCAGGGTGCAAGGATAGCCATCAAGGGCATACCCCAGTTCCCTGAGTCCTCCAACTAGGTTCTCTGAAGTTCCCACCACCTCCAATGGTACCTCAGGCTGATGACCAAGTCTTTACTACATGTCTTTGGGAGACATCTCAGATTTGAACCCTAGCAAGTTGGATACAAAAGAGAAGTATCCTGGGATCCAAGTAGAAAAGAAGTCTTTCAAGAAGGAGTGAAGGAGTGATTATATACGTGAAATGTTGAATCGGTCAACTAAGAGACAGTCTAAGAACATCATTAGATTTAAAAACATGTTGGTCTGGTCATCTTGAGAAGAGCACTTTCCACAAAGTTGAGGTTGGAATGGGTTAAAGAGAAAATGGGAGGAGAGGAAATGGAGACAGGGAGATAAGGCATGTTTTGTTTTACCAGATTTTGTTAACTAGAGAAGAGAGGGGTCAAAGACATGTTTTAGATTTATTCTTTTGTAAAAACGTTAAACCAGTTTTGAAAACTGTTGCTAACCCAGGACCTTGGACAAACTACATATTCTTACTCTACCACTGAGCTATACTCCTAGCTCCAAGCAGGGACAGTTTATTTATAGTAAGCAGAGGGAAGTCAGAATGTGACAAACAGGGGCAGCTATTGGTAAGTGGGTCACTGTGGTCATCTATTGCTCCTCTTTCTCAGTATACATGATGATTTCCTAGGAGATTATAGTGAGGGTACAGGTTTAAAATAACCAGCCTACTGTAAGAACCATGCAACTCAAAGAGCATGTTTATTCCTTCCCCAAAGTGTCTGTCTGCAGCATGGATCTCGTCTCCTTGCTGAGGTGGAAAGGCAGTTCCGGAGCAGCCTGAAGCGACAGTGAAGAGAGAGTGACCTGTGCCTTTAGGCCTTAGAGCCCAGGCTGTGAAGATACCCTAGACTTGTCTCATCTTCCTAGCCGGACAGGCAAGAAAAGGAGGGAGAGAAGGAGAAAGCGAAGAAGAAAAGGAGACAGGGAAACAGGAAGGGAGAAGGGGGAAAAAGGGAGGAGAGAGAGAGAGAAGAGAAAATATAAATGATAATCAGACTGCTCCCAAAAGGGAGAAGGACACACAGGCTGATTTCTGTTGCCTTGCTGGCTTCATCATGTAGAGGTCAAGGTTAGTTTGTTCCTCAAACACAACCAGTCTTCAGTCCTGGAGAGAGGCGACATGCCCTCAGTGATGCCAACTCTTCCTTGGAGAATGAGTAGAGTAGAACAGTGCTTAATAATCTAGGTTGCTTTCCTTCCACCTCTGGGACCTGAGACAAAACTGGGTGTCATGAGAAATGACTTTCCTGGCACGGTCCTTTCCTGCTTCCTGCACCATCTTCTCTATGGCAGCCATATTCTCCAGGCCACCACAGATGTCCGCACCCTGCCTAGCCCACTGAAGTACAGTTTGTGGTGTGAAGTTATGAGCAGTGGGGAAATACTGGCATGAAAGGAAGAACGAATGAATGAATGAATGAACGAAAGAAAGAAGGGAAGGAAGGAAGGAAGGAAGGAAGAAAGGAAGGAAGGAAAGAAGGGAGAGAGAGAGAGAAAGGAAGGGACATTTTGAACTTCCCACCTCCTGATTTCTGTGCAGTTATTTTCTACCTACTGACACCTAGCTAGCTTCTTTAGGATTCTTCCCTGTGGAGTAAACATAAGAATTAGCTTGTCTTCTGAAAGCAGCTCCCACAAGAGAAGAAGCCCAGGTGGCAGAGTGTGATGGAGAATGCCTAGATAAATACCCTTGTTCCTATTCATTCCCCCGGCATTGTGTGGTAATGGACTCCGATATTAAAATGCATATTTCATCGTCTCTCGTCCCACAATTTGGAGGCAAGCCATTCACTATGCATGAGCCATTCACTCACGTTCCTCACATGGAGAAAATTACATTTCCCCCATTGCCAAATGGAAGAGAGAGATTATCTCACGTGGCTAAGCACAGTGCTCCCAAGAGCAGTTTTCAGACCGTAGGCACATCTGAAATGCCCCGAAAGGAGACTCTAAGCTTTCCCAGTCCCGGCCCAGGTCAGCCTCTTCATTTAAATGCCCCAGACCCTCATCTGAAGCTGGTAGGCTGACTGTGATGGGACACTTGCCTATCTGTGTTTTTTGGATAAAGGGAACATCTTAGGAACTCTTACTATTTCTTCCTAGAAGAGTTGTTATCAAATTGAATAAATCAACACAGAACATTTCATATTTATGCATTCTCACTGAATTGATAACACTTATTTGTAATGAAAATTAAGCAAGTAAAATGTTCAAGTGTTCTCCTTGGAGAAGGCACATTAAAAATGTCTTACCACCGATTTACACCCAGTTACTTGTTACACACTCTGTCCTTATCCCTACCTATTCTTTCAGGTTAATAAAGGTCCAGACAGCTGCTATCTCCAAGCATAGGATCCTAAATCTCTTATGTACCTGAATACATATGATTAATGGCAATTGTGTCTGCATGGTAATTACAGGTAACATCTACTACATCTTGTATGACCATTACTGGACTAACCACTTAATTCTTTTCCCAGTATGATTCTACAATTTTTAATTTTTATGGTTTTGTCCATGCTATAATTCGCACAATTATACGAGTCACAGATTGATTCTTTCAACAATTACTGAGCACCCATTAAGCATCCAAAATTGTATGAGCCTCCGGTGGAGGATGAAGCAGAAATAACTATAATTTAGAGCAGATCCTGTGAAGCGTCCACCTGTGGTTCTCACTTTGTTTTGGTTAGGATGGTGGTGGTGGTGGTGGGGTGTTCATAGGCAACGAGTCTTGAGTGACCTCATTATACAACATTTAGGTTATAATATTTTTCTCTGCCTAGAAAAGCAGTTCCGCGCCCATTCCAATAGGATGCACGCGTCTATTTCCTGTGGACCTCTTTGGGCTTGCTGGAGAGCGGTACATAAACATCAATTACTTAAGTTACAGGTCTGATGGCTTCTCCGATTCCTCTTCTCTGGCTCCCAAAGTGTTGGCTCCCTTCTGTTAGTTTTATTTGGCGGGGCTGTAAGAGCACGAATTACCAGTCCAGGCGCCCCGCTGTGAATCCAGGGGCGGTGCCAGCCCCGCGCACCTGCGCCTGGCGCCCCCTGGACCCTCGGCCAGGGCCACCTCGAGTCCACGCGAGTCTCCCCTGACCCGGAGTCGTCCAGTTCCTGCCGGTTCCTTCTCCCCGCCCTCTCCCGGGCCGCTACCGCAACGCCGACTGACCTGCTCCCCTCCTCCTCTTCCTCCGCTCCCCAGGTGGAGCCGGAGGGAACCCCGTCGCGGGCAGAGTGAGGACGGGCTTCTAAGGTGACTGTGGACCCTGGAGAGCGTGTGCCCAGGCAGGAACGCCAGGCTGCCCCGGGACGAGGCTCGACGCAGGTGAAGCAGCCTCGGAGGGGCAGGATCGCGCCAGGCCGGTGTCCGCGGTGCGCGCTCTGCCCGAGCCGAGCGGAGGCTGCGGAGGGAGGAGCCGGGCGCGCGCGGGACGCGGCCGCCCTGGGGACCCGGGGGCCTGGCTCTCCAGCGCAGCTACCGCCGCAGCAGGTGGGGGCTCGGCGGGCCGGGGGCGGGGCCCGGCTCGGGGCGGAGCCGCGGCGGCGGCCTCCGGGGTAGGGGACCCGCGGATCCCGGGCCCGAGCGGAGCGCGCCGCGAGCCGGGCTGTCGGGGCGCCGGCGGGAGCTGGCCGCGCGCTGGGGCTGGGACCGGCCTGGCCGAGCGCGCCGGCGCCGCGGCCGCAGACAAAGGCGCCGCTCGCGCCCGCTCGGGCGCCGCGCTCAGCGCTCTGCCTCGGTAAGTGGCTCCCGCTTCGCTGGCTTTCTCCTCCCGCCGCCTGCGCTTCTCGGAGTTCCGCGGGCTCCGGAGAAGATGGGGAGAAGGAAGAGACGAGACTTCCCCGCTCTCCCTGCACCCCGCCTTGCCCTCACAGAAACACCAAACTAGCGAGTTTCCGAGCGGTGGGCTGGCTCCGCGGGACCCACCCGGCCGCTCTCGGTGACCTCCGCGCGCCTGGGCTGTCCCTGGGTCGCCAGCCTGCCCGAGAGGGCTGCCACTGTGTGTCCCCCGGGATGTGTATAGGGGAGTGGGGCGCAGGGGTCGGGCGCCAGGAGAAGACCCTCACCCCAGGGGACGGTCCCATGCGTCCGGGGTCGCCGAGGGGCGTTTCGCTCTGCGAATTCCAGTTTCTATCTTGGGGTCTGCCTCAGTCCCCTATTATGCCCCTCTCCAGCCTCCTTCCACCCCCGTTCGAGGGTTAAGACAGCGCCCTCTCCCTGCCACACCCGACAGGGGCACCCGCTCGCGGGGTCCTGGCCCTGGGACAGAGGGATCCCCGCCGATTTCCCCTGCTGGAGCCCCGAAACTGCTGGGGAGGACGGGCGATGCGGACAGCGGCTGTGGGCTGACATCACTGCTCTGTCCCGGGCCGGCTCCTCCTGCCTCTTCCCGGGTTGTTCTCCGTCGGAAAAGCAATCGGGAGCGGGGCTAGCTTTTGCTTTTGTTCTGCCCATTACTCTCCGGAATCTGAGAAGCCCGGGTGGGCGGATGCCCGGAGGGGGCTGTGGTAGGAGTTCCAGGTGCGACCCGAAGTGACAATTGGAGGAGGCGGTGGCTTCGTGGCCCTAGGTCGCGGATGGATTCCGATCACTAATCAATACCCAGGGGCCGGGATCGGTTTGGCCACTTCCCGAAGGAGCTTGGTGCCCCCGCCGCCCCCGCGCCCGCCCCCGCCGCTGTGCGCTGTCACGCGCCTCTCCAGCACTCTCGGTGGCGCTCCCTTCGAGACGCGCATTTCCATTCATGGGTCTGTGCCTGGGGTCTGATTAATGTCACCTCTGCCGGCCTTCTTTAAAGAGAGTGCCTGCTACTTTTCGATTTCATGGCCTTTTCCTGGGACCTACTATGTGTGAGGCAGCTGTCCTCTGATCAGTTTAATTCAAAAAAATTACTGACTACCTACTATATGCAACATGATGTGCTACGGCGTTCTCAATTTAGGACTTACTGAATACCTGTTATGCTCGAGGTAGCTGTGCTATGCCCTTATTGTAATATTTACTCAACAGCTACTGAGTGCAAAGGACTCTTCTCCTCCTCTTTCTACTCCTCCTCATCTTCTTCCTCTTCTCTTTCTTCTCCTCCCTCTTCTCCTCCTCATCCTCCTTTTCCTTCTACTTCTTCTCTCCCTTCTCCCCTTCCCCTCGTCTTTTTTTTTTCTGAGTTGCCCAGTGTACTTTGGGGTGCATATAGGGACAAGGGGGAGAGAATATAATGTCTTCGAACCCTTAAGTCTTTAACTTCTTGAGTCAACTGCATTTTAACCTTCTGGGCTGCTTATGGTGTGGCTGAGCTGGTCTTCTGCACTTGAAGGTGACTTCCATGCCTAAGGGTTTGTTAGACACCAGCAGAGCAAAATAATGAAAAACACTGCTCTGGAACCTCTTTCCAAGTCAGTTTCCTTAAACAATAACGATGATGATGGTAATAACAGTAATAGCATAAAACAAGTTCCTTTTTATAAAGCAGTGTGCTCCTTATCAGAGGGAATGAACAAAGGTTAATAAGCCAAATCTCTAATGGTCAAAGGGATAGGGAATGTGTAGTGAGGACAGAAAGACAATGAACCTAAAAAAAAAAAAAAAAAAAAAAAGAGTGAACCAGAAGGGTAGGGGAAGGAGGCATAAAAATGGTGCCAGGTGGTCCTTTGGCACTGGTGGTTGGTTGGGGGTGAGAATGTCTTTGGAATCCCATGGTTGCATGTGCCTAGGGCCTTACCAAATGGTCTGAGAGTCCTTTTGCTAAGAGATCTGATGAATTCTTTTCTCTCATTGTAAGGGATCTCAAGACACAGTAGAATAATTAGATTGTCAAGAAAACTGGATCCTCAATCTATTGGCAAATATTTGAACACTTACGATGTTATATAGGGTGTTACGAGGGAAATATAGTCTAAGCCATAGAGTTTGTCCTAAAAGATCTAACAGAGTTCTTGATAAACTCATAAAGTAACAGCTTGGGTAGCATATATGAAAAGCCACGAACTAATTCCTCCTAAATTTAACATAAGAAAAATCTTCTGACCTCGCAGCATTGTTGCTTTTCTTTTATCAGATATTGAGAATGCTCTCTGTGCCTTGTGTATTTATCTTCTTATGTTAGCCTGTAGCAATTTCTGGTAAAAACTTTTTCCTAGCTTCTTAGTACAGTGAACTTTTTACTTCTAAATTACTTCTGATATCCTTTCAAAACTACATTATATTATTTTTATTTGAAAGGGCCAGCCCCCTCCCCGTGTCTTTTCTGGAAATAGGCCCATTATGAAAGATGTCTAGAAAATACAGTAAACACCACTTGAATATACCTGAGATCATACATTTGCTAATGAGAGATGGGGAGAAAAACCCAAAGTAGAAAACAGAAGGAATTTACAGAGAAAACATAAACTGGTCTTGCAAGATGAAATAAGATTACAGTGGCAAAGAAGACTAACAAAGACTTCCATCCCAGACTGAGGGATATGGCTTTAGCAAAGGTGTCAAGGCAAACCAACCATCTTTACAGCCTTGAGAATCTGATAGATCTTCACCTGGAATGGTTTCCATGCATTCAGTAAGGAAGGCTGCTGGAGCAGTTTACTGTGTTTCAAGGGTTGTGCTAAGTGGCAAGTGGGGACATCACCCAGCACAGTTTGAGGTCTGCTACCAGTGAGTGTGGACCCTGGATTCCTCTTTCAGTGGCCATAGTAGCCCTGCTTCCATCCCATTCTTTCAAGCATTGCTGGAATGTTTTCACCTGAGCTGAACTTGACTGTAATACTCACGGCCCAGAGTATAACTTCTTTTTCTCTCTATATCTGTCCCTTCTTGTAGACTGTTGCAGAAAGAGCCTGAGAGGAGGTGACGCTTATTTCAGTGCTTCCTAATGCCTGCTTCACCTTCTCCTGCTCTCCTGCTGTCCTCTTGTCCTCTTCATCATATTCAGTGGTTCTGAGCCTTTCACTATATAAAAACTACTGTCAGGGGAAAAACAATCTGTCATCTGTCACTGTCTCTTGAATATGAATGTAGGTCACTCTTCTCTCTTCTAGGGGTCTTTGCTCCTTAAGCCTCAGTATGGCGTGAAAGGATGTGACTGCCGTGAGAGGAATCAAGCACAGACAGATGAGAGAGGAGGTAACGGGGGCAGCCAGGTGCCTTTCCGGGTGGTCCTGAAAAAAAAATTTTTTTTTTTAAAAAGACAAAGTGATTGTGAGTTGAAAGGGTCCCGTGAGGACCGAATGAAAGGCTCTGAGTAAGCTTCATTAGCTTCATGGTGAAGCTGTCTCTGAGGAAGGTTTTGAGAAATGATTGGACAGATGCATCTGCAAGAAAGGGATACTGGAAACTTTCTTCCACCAAAAAACTGGCAGAATCTCAGAGAAACTTCTCAGAGTGTTGACTTAAAAGGAAAGCCTGGATCAAAATGGAACTGTTAATTACAGGATGATCCTGTACTTTACAGGATGGCCTGTACTCTTGTTAATATCTGCCCCTCAAAGTAAGGACTTCCATGTCTTCAGCAAATCCAGGTCAGCATCAGCAGCATCTTTGTAGGATGGAATGAGGACAAGGTTAGTTGAAGGTCAGCATGTGGCTTTGAGTTCCACTAGTGGATAGAAGTGACTTGTTGTACTTCGTAAGTGACGGTCTGAGTCCAAGTTCTGCTTCACAAACAGAATGAACCTTGGTATCAGATCAATTGAATGGTAGTTGAAATTTCACTGATTCAAATTTCTCTTTTGGAATATACAAGCCTGGGATGAGACTTCACCTTCCATCAGAATAGACCAGGCAGGAAATATTTATCCTTCCTCTTTGGAGGCACAAGTGATTTAAATACTTAAAAACTAAAATAATACAAATTTAAAGGAACTCTATAATTCAGACTTTTCATTAATTCTTTCATTAGTTAATTAATCTTTTTCCTTCGTGTCGATCAACCTAACTTCACAGAGAAATGTTTGAATTGTTGTTTTAGTATATAAATGCATCTGGCTCTCTGTGAGGCCTAGCTATCAATATATTAATGTCTAGATTAACAAAAATTAAAAGAATCTATATGAAAATTTGCTGTAGGTGTTTTTCTTTTTTTAGGTAGCCAGTCTTCCTTTTATATTTAAACTGATTTGATTTGTATAAAAATTTTCAAGAATTAAGATCTGTTTGGGGATTTTTTATTCAAATCTGCACACATTCACAAAGAGGAGAACTGAAAGAGGTTTTAGGGGTCCTTCCCCAGGCATCCTTGCCCATTGTATAAATGGGAAGACTGAGACAGAGCGTTAGATGGCTTGCCGAGCTACACAAAGCACAAAGTTTAGTTAGGAAACTGCGGCTAGGAACCAGAACTTTGCCCAAGCCCAGCCACTCAGTGCTATGGGATGCTACCCTTCTGTCTTGTTGATTGCCAGAGTTTGTAGGTGAAAGGGGAAAAGGGCTAAACTTACCTCACTTGCTGGGCACCTGAGGCAACTATTGATCAGACCCATGCGAAAGGTGTGGGTATGCGCAGTACTGAAAAGAACCACAAAAAAATGGGAACAAGTCGAATTGGTGAACTGAGGTTATTTTTTAAACTTTCTTTATAAACTTCTAAACCTATAAACTTTTATAAGCTTACAGTTTTTTAATCATCTTTACAGTAAATAATTAGAATGAAAACATTTATTTTCCTACTTAGAGAAGTAATACACATTCATTTTGGAAAGTAGCAAGAAGAATAAATAAACCTTACCTGTGATACTTAGAGCCCATTCAGATTTTGCTGTTAATTTTTAGTGGTTTTCTCAGCTTATTTTAAAACACTGTTGAATAATTGAGACTGTATTATACATATAACTTTAATTTTTATCTTGCTTTTTCTTTTTGTGGTTTGTTTTTTGAGACAGAGTCTTACTGCATATTTCAGGCCAGCCTTGAACTGACTACGTAGCCCAGGCTGGCCTCAAACTCACAGCAGCCCTCTTGCCTCAGTCTCTTAAGTGCTGGGATTACAAGTGTGGGCCACTATGCCTGGCTTGCCTTGCATTTTTTTCTGTTCACATTAGAACAAGCTATATAATAAACTCTTGGTAGACATAATTTTTAATGGCTACATTATTCAGTTCTTGGAAGCTCCTTAATTTAGCACATTTTGTTACTAGTGGACGTTAAGTTTGCTCCCAGTTGCTCCCTGCTGCATCACTGCATAAGCAAGTTATGTCCATGCTTCTTCTACAATTGGATTGTTTTCTTGGTATACATTCCCAGATAGTGCAGTTGTTCCATGAGGGGTGTGAGTGCGTTGTGTTAAATGGTTTTACAAAAATTGTATACTCGTGTATCCTACATCGATAACATGCTATCAGTGATGGAATTTTACCACATCATTGAGAGCAGACAGTACTTAATTGTTATAATTAAGTACTTTTGTGGAAAAAGTAAAAGAGAGAGAGAGAGAGTCTTTGTCATTTTCATTTTCATTTTGGTTTTGAAAATAGCTAAACATTTCTATATAGGACTGATTCCTGGTTGTATTTGTGTGCATACGTGCTATTGGGGTTTAATGGCTTAAAAATTAATCCATACTATATATAGAAAGTCATTTTTCAAAGAGGCAAAACAAAAGCTGATACCAAAGGTATAATGAGCATTTTGTGAAAATTCCATCCAATCCTAAGGTTCTGGGATTTCAACACTGTGAGTGTCTTGCTTCAGTCAGTTGATTTTTAGTCCTTACGAAAACCTGGGGAATGAATGCTATTATCATCTCCTTTTACATATAAGGAAAATGATGAATAGAAAATGTAAAGTGAGTTAACCACACTCATACAACTTTAATCACTGCCAGTGACCTCTTGGTCCTTGGCCAGTGTAGTTTGCCTTCATTGTATAGTTGGTCTTTGAGAAACTTGGGTCTAGGAATATTAGCAACTTTCTTTGATCTGTGTGTTGGCTATTTCTGGGAACAGTTTGTGGTACTGTATGGTCCATTTTGCTATGTTTCATTTCCTTATTATGTTTTCTTTCTTTCTTTCTTTCTTTCTTTTTTTTTTTTTTTTTTTTGGTACCGGGGATAGAACTCATGACCTCGCGCTTGCCAGGCAGGCCCTTGTGCCACTGAGCTAAATCCCCTGCCCTCCTTATTTTATCTTTTTTTTTTCTTTGCTTAATTGATTCAGGCTGTATTCTGAATAGTTTCTTTTGTCTTCCAAATCACAATATGTTTCTTCAGCTGTATCTAATCTGTAGTTAAATCCATCTGTTCATTCTGTCTTAATCACTGAGTTTCCATTGTAGAATTCTAGTCATTTTTCCAATATACTGTTACTTTACATAGTTCCTAGTTTCTTGTTGCTATTTTAAAGTCCAGGTTTTATCTCTATGACTATGCTAAACATAGATGTTTTACATTATATGTCTGGAAAATCTTCCATCTGGACTACCTAAGTATCTTTTTTTTTTTTTCCTGTTTATTCCAAGACTCTTGTAGGTTTATATTTATGTTGTCATGTTTCTTTGCATGCTTGGCTATTTTTGAATGTGTGCTGAATATTATTTTGAAAAGAATATGTGGCTAGACATGTTTCCTTCATTTTAAAATGTGCACTTTTTTACATTTGAAGCTCTGAAATCAGGATATGTTTTACAGTT
>RJWM01044930.1:0-13025 GCA_004363535.1 Dasyprocta punctata | reverse complement strand
CTTCTTTATTTTTCAGTCTTTTATTATATTGCATAATAATTCTTTGTTGTGTATCTGTCTTCATCCATAGAACTTCCATCTCTTTAGGGCCAGCAGTCTCTCCCTCCCTCCCTTCCTCCCTCTCTTCCTCCCTTCCTCTCTTCCTTCCATCCATTTTCTTCTATCTTCTTGCTGAACATGTTGTTTAGTTGTGTGCCTGACATAGAGGAGGCTCAGTAAGTTTCTTTTTTTATTTTATGAAGAAAAGTAAAACACAACTTCAAAACCAAATAAGAAGAGGGTAACAATAGTTGTCACACTGTGGATTTTTTAAAACAGCAGTGGCCAAGTTTGTTCTAGAAAATAAAAATGAAGAAGAGTGAGGGATAAAGTGACTCCGCAGAGCAAGGTTAAGCCAAGTAAAAGGCAAAAAACCAACACAAGTAGGGCAGGCTGCCCTCGGAGAGCAGGGCAGGCTACTGTGAAGAAAGTCCCAGCAGCCCACATTGTGCATTGTTATCTTCAAAGTAGTTACTCTGGGTACAAGACAGAAACAAAAAGATTCTCAGTCGAATGATTGATGATGTATATTCTATATTCATATCACACACATATACATTACATGTAATTTCATACATATTAATTTGTGCTTTACTATTAGTTCCTATAACTGCTTTTGTGCAACTAATTATCTTTATGTAATATACAGTTTTATTGCAGATGTGAATTTTACTACATATTAACAAAGTTAATTAATCTTATAGTGCTACTTTTAAGCAAAAGTAATGTTTCCCTTTTCTGTAGTATTACTTCCAAGCTTATTTGAACAAGCTTGATAATTGTAATGTACTCTTTTCAAATATAGCAGGGTCCAATTTTTCATCATTGAACTTTCTGATAATTTGAAGTTAGTATAAAATTAAACTGTCAAGAAATCAAGACATTGGCAATCTTAAAGTCAAGATTGAATGAAACAGTTGCATTAATTTTATCTGCCATTGATTCTTGACTTGAAAAATGATCAAAATAAATTGTTTATTTAATTGTTCAAATTTAAAGTCCAGTCATGGGAAAATTATAATATGTCAGTTGTCATATGTAATTCTTTCTAAATCAAGAATGCTTTGTAACTTTTTTGAAGTCAAAAAATCTTCCATAAAAATTAGCAGCTGTCATATATGGATGTTCTTGTAAAACAGCTATTATTTATAACAGTACCAATGAGAGATGTCTCACTTCTTTCTTGAGCTATTTCAGGGTATCAGGAATGATAGATAACAGACAGAACGACAGGCAAGGAATATAATTAAAATCTTAACCTGTTCCAGCTGGTTAAATCCAGTGAGATGCATCCCTTTCTTTCTTTCTTTCTTTCTTTCTTTCTTTCTTTCTTTCTTTCTTGCTTGCTTGCTTGCTTGCTTTCTTTCTTTTTTTCTTTCTCTTTCTTTCTTTCTCTGCATCTAAAAAGCTTCTATTAACTCAAATTACTTCTGTGATTCCTTCATCTCATTGAGATTAAATTATGGATATTACTCATGTTTTTAAATCTTAGATTAGAATTTATGACCTTGTACTTCCTATATAAGTATATACAAAAATTTATCAGAGAACTCAAATCTGTTTAAAAGAAAGTTAATCACAATATAAGGAATTACATTGTATGTATCATATCAAATTAAGACTAAAAGAGGTTTTAAAGTCATATTAATATTTCTTCCAGTACAGTTGATTTACACAAACACAGCCAATTAACTATTTAACATATACACCACTATAATAGAGATATATTAGACTAAATTAATATTTTAAATTCTTTCTCACTCTGTCTGTCTCTCTCAAGATGTCCACCTTCGCATTAACAAATGACCAATGGAAGTCACCCAGCATGAAATCTTGGAGTAATCTTTGATTCTTCTCTTTCCCTCCTTGTTTTCCCTCTGGCACATCCACAGGTTAAAAAGAGTTGCTTCTTTTGGCTGCACAGAGAATCCTCATCCCGGGCTCTTGCGCCTGCTCCCAGGAGAATACTCCTGACACCTGCAGCTCCATTCCAGCTTCCTTGAGCTGTCTCTGCAGAGCATCCACTTTCTAAAAAGTAAATCAGATCATGTTGCTTCTCCACCAGAAAGTTTTGTGGCTTTCTATTGTTCTTGAAAAAAATCCACCCTGTCCCTGCAATAAACATTTTATTGGTCTATGAGACCCTGTGTGATTTGGCCCATACCATCTTTCTACTCTCTCATATCCTTTCACCTCTTGCTAATACTGACCTCAATATCAACTTCTCCAGTCGAAGATCTTTTTCATTCTTGAGGCCTTTGCATTTGTTATTTCCTTTTCCTACAATTTTTCTTCCTAGACTCTTTATGATTGTATCCTTTTCCTACCTTTATGTTAGATTAAACCGGACACAGAGATGAACAGTAGCAGTGGACCAGGGGCAAAGACTATATAGAGTTCAGTCATTCTTCTAGGCAGCCAGGAGACATGCATTCATGTACATGTGTACACACACGCGCGCGTGCATGCACACTGAAGCTCCTCACTTATTATAGGTTACATCCTGGTAAACTCACTATAAATTGAAAGCATTATAAAGTTGAAAGTGAATTTAATACCTCTAATCTACAGACCATCCTAACTTAGTTGCACAAGTTATTTACTCTCATGATCATGTGGGTGGCTGTGGCCTATGGCTGGCTGTATCACAAGAATTGTAGTACATATTGGTATCCTGAGATAATATCAAGTTTCAAAATTCAATGTATAGTTTATAGTGAATGCATAACTTCTAAGCACCAGTGTGAAGTCAAAAAATCATGTGTGAAAACAAGGAGCATTTGGGTGTGTGTGTGTGTGTGTGTGTGTGTGTGTGTGTGTGTGTAATATACCACATGCTATTATTCCATACTCAGTGTAAGAGTAAGATCAACACATGCCTTAAAAAAGCTCTTTAAACCACATTTTGAAATAAAAACATTTCATTGTTAACTGGAGTACAACAAAATAGTCACTTAACTAGGAAAATGTGAGCCTGCTAACTAATTGTAATTTATTGCTGAAAATATGGAGCACTCTCTCTTGATGATGTAAGAATCCGAAGACAGGTGGTGATCATGGATGGATATGATGTTCACTCATTCTGTCAAAAAATGTAGCTCACACATGTATAATAATATATGATGCTTGTAACATACTTCCATACTCATGAAAAATTATCAATAATCTAGTCATGCTAAATTAGTTTTCATAATTCAACCCTTTTTAAGGATTTTAAAGTGAAATGTGCATGTATAGTGAATTTATTTGATTATAAAATAAATTACAGACATTTTTAAAATAAAACATTGGATATTACGCAGTTACTATGTGTAGAGAAAGTAGTAGGTGATTTTGAATGTGAAGTTTATGATTTAAAGAGACATGCAAATTGTATGTAATAATTTTTCTACCTTTAATAATCATTTTCAGATGATTTTTATATCAATGATTTCAGCATATTATTTAATGAATTTCATAAATGTGGTCAGGTATGCATAAATAACTTCAAGAAACCTTAATTTGTTACATTGCTGTGAATGGTCTTAAATAAGATTGTTAAACACTGTTTATCAAGTTATATTCCTTAACCTTAAAAGACAAAGATTTTCCTGATCTAAATTTCCAAGTGTTAAAGGGGACTTTATTATTAACTTAATGAATGTCGAAATAAGTATCATTATAATTATATTAAACCAGGTTTACATACATATCAGAAATAATTTCTTCCCAAACCACAAGTAGCCATCCTTTTGGAAATGGTGGAAAAAAAAAATTTTTTTTTCCTATTCTCTGTTAAAATGAACACGGGATGTGGAGAATGACTACCGATCACAGTAAAGAAGTCAGAAGCAGAGCTTGGAGAGTGAAGCAGGCGGCCACACTCTTCAGTGAAACAAGCCACAGTGACAAAATTTCCTAGTAACTGTAATTTAATTCCTAGGAATACTTTCCCTGCCTTGGACCTATTTAAAAACAAACAACAAATAAAGAGAATGGTTTAGATGTTAGCAGACAATTATGATAGTGCCTTTCTTAAAGCATGTAGCTTGAAATTTAATTAACATGTGAGTTATGATTAATTCTTAAAGGTTCAAAAGTAATATTATGGGCTTGGAAAGTGGTGGTCATTTGTGGACAGTCTTTCACTCATTCATGATGGCACTTTGATATATCAATCAATTATAAATATTTTGGTATGAAACTTCTGGCCATTCTGAAGGTATCAAGTGAGAAATTAGAGTCATTCAAATAAAGTGTATGAATCACTGAATCCTGAATACATTGTTAAATTACACTTGTTTCGTAATAGGTAGAATCCTCGCTAAGATTTAATGTTTTTGTGCTCCAATGTGCACATGTACTATGTAGAGTATTATGTATTAAGCATCTCTAATCCCCCATTAAACCATGAAGACAAGGGGTAATATGTGCAAAAATCCCAAAGTGAGGAAACTATGTAACTCAAAATTAACTGAGTAATCTACAAATTCTGAAATTTATCTTTAATCACAAATTTTATTTATTAGGAAAAATGCTGAGGCAGATTTTTCTGCTTTACAAAATGCCCAGCTCTTTCTTCAGTCCACTTTCCTTTGACCCCTCCTCCTTAGACTGTGGATTTTTGATAAGCATAATTTGATGATAATAAAGATAGTAATAATTATTTTCTTCAGATCTTGCATTTTAATCCAAGGGAAACATTATATTAAGTTTAGGTGTTATGTGTTTCCTACCCACATCTTTGCATTTTTTCTTTGATGAAGTATTCCTTTCAGTTCTGGGAAAGTTGTTGTAAGTAATAACAACAGATCAGTGCACTCAGTCATGGCCATTAGCATGTCAGGTATTCAAAAAGGTGCTGATGGCATGAACTATTTAAATAACAGAATACATAAACTTAATTTATTGCACATATGTAGAACTATGGACCTGTTAGTACACATGCATGTCAAGAATGCATTGAACATTAGGAAAGATAGCTGTATAATGTGTTCATAATTCCAGTTGCAGCAGATTTAAAAGAAAAAAAAGCAATGCTGTGTTCTGTGTCCCTAATTCAGAGGAATGAAATATTAATCAAGAGCCAAAAGAAAAATAGGAAAACTGAGCACATTTTGAAGTCAGATATCACATACATCATTATGATTGAAAAGAAGAAATAATAATTGAGGTTAAAATACCTATGAATAACTGAAAAGATAATAATGCATAAAGTTGTGAAATATGGCAGATAGGCATTAAGGGAATATTTATAGGTTTAAACTTATTTTAAAGGGAATAAACTAAAAGAAACAAGGAAGACAAATCAGAAATTTCAAAATATCCAAACAACAAACATCTAAAAGTAAGAAACAGCAATGTTACAAAATTGTGCTCTGAGAATGTAAATAAAATGTAAGTTCACGAAAATAATAAATGTGGTATAAACTAAAATTGGGATGAAAATGAAGACGTACAAATATCTTACCAAAGTTTAAAATAATGCTAATACCATAATTTGCCCACAAATATAAAACTATGCTGACTTTCTCCATCTTGGTGGTGCTGATATTTGAGTTAAGTAACTCTTGCTTGTACTGTGTGCATGCGTGTGTATGTGTGTGTGTGTGTGTGTGTATTAGGGATGTGGGTGGGACAAAGGGTGTGTATACATTTTATGGTATTTAGCAGCAATGTTGACCTTTGCCTACTAATTGGCATTAGGATCTCTCTCCCTGAACACATTTGTCTACAGATGTGACTGAATGTTTCCTGGAAGGCAACATTCATGGGATACTGATTGCTTGTTCTAGGATTTCTTCTTTAATTTTTCTGATTTGTATGACTATTTGCAATTTTACTCGTTACTTTGATATATACAATTCTCTCCCCATGCCTACTCACAGATTTCTCTCACGTAATTCTCCATAAACAGAACAGGATTGTGGAGTTTAATTTGTCACTTAACAATTTAGTAATCCTTAGGATATGCTTGCAGCTCAGTGGAAGAGTCAGAAGAACAATGGAGTTACAGGATTCTTATGGAGATTACATTAGTTAGCATGCACAGAGTGCTTGACTCAGGGTTTTGGATACTATAGGCACTCAATAATTAGATATCCTGCCTCTTATGGCATTTTGTGGTTTTGTGTCCAGTCTAGAGAGTCAATACCAACCTAAGATATGTGTAAAGGGATGTTTTTGGGTCCATGTAGCAGATGTCCTCATTTTGCATGTCAAGCTAATGCTGAACAGTGTGCCAACTCTTTCCTGCAGAAACATCAGCTAGAAAGAGGTAGAACTGAGTGGAACCCTAATGTCTGTCTCAGAGTCCACTGTCTTTGGCCTCTGTGCCTCCCTCTAGTACACAAAAAAACCACTTTATGTGTCTCAAGGCAGTGAACAAATACTTGCATGTGCTTACTTCCTACACATGTGACCTGAGAATTCTGGGTAAGTAGTTAGTAATTAAAACAGTTCTTCTGCAATCTTGTCATTTCATACTATAGCATTTCACTTGATTTCTAAAGAGTAATCAGTAAGTACCTTATGGATAGCTTTGCTGTGATAGCTGAATTCCACCTCTTTTTTTTAATTCTTCTGGTTTATAGCTTATCACATATGATTAATTTCATCTGTCTTTTAAAATTTGGCAATACTGTATTTCTTCACTCTGATTAATTCTGCATAACTCAGACTGAATTCTTTTTAAAAGTGATGAGAAAGAAGTTTCTTTCTCTTTTGAAAAGGCAAACTATTTATTTATTTACCTGTATTTTTAAAGTGAAATATCCTTGGAAAAATAAAGCAAAGTATTGCCTTTTCTACCCTATATTTTTAAGGTATTTAGTAAATAGATGCTGTTTGTATTTTAATATTTTAGAATTTGCAATGGAGACAAATTTTCAAAGTAATTTAAATATTTCACTCCAAGGAATTTTGTAACAATGACTTTCCACATAAGTTTATTTTCTTTTAAATTCTACTAAGTGATTAAAACAGCTTAAAATCATAGAAATACAAAATTTGGATTGATTAGATTCAAGAGGACTTCCCATCTCTCTTTTAAAATGCGTATCAATACCATTATTTTAGTCGATACTGGAGAGTATGAAATAAGCCTACAAAAATCCAATGCCTAAGACTATGGTTTCTTTTTCTTCTCTTCTCTTCTCTTCTCTTCTCTTCTCTTCTCTTCTCTTCTCTTCTCTTCTCTTCTCTTCCCCACTCCTCTTCCTCCTCCTCCCTCTTTTTTGGTACTGGGAATCAAATTCAGGACCTTGCATTTGCCAGGCAAATGCTGTGCCACTGAGCTGTATCCTCAGCCCAAGGTGATATTTCGACATCACATGGAAACTTTTAGATGTATTTTTCATGTACAGAACTGGTATAGGGCCTAAAGATAGTACAGATCATGGTTAAGAAGCAACCCTCATAGAAGCTGAGCTCCAGTGAAAACACAATTTAAGAATAGTTCTTTTCAAGGTATGCTAAAGAAACTTCTCTGTAGAAATGTAAAACACACTAATCTGCAACAATGTTGGTGCAATTATATTGTAAACAGTGAGGATCTATGTTTTTATTATTATTATCTTCTAGTCATGTTGATCAGAACATCAGCTTTTAGATAGTATCTTTATTTGTGAACAGTTTCAAAGTAATCCATTCTGTATATGGCATAGGTCCATTCTTTCATG
The DNA here is from genome assembly GCA_004363535.1 of Dasyprocta punctata. Taxonomy (NCBI): domain Eukaryota; kingdom Metazoa; phylum Chordata; class Mammalia; order Rodentia; family Dasyproctidae; genus Dasyprocta; species Dasyprocta punctata. The sequence goes on along the minus strand of RJWM01044930.1, from coordinate 5,328 downwards.
TCCATCTAATAAGAAGACTTGTTATGATTATTTTTTGGCAAGCAAAAATACCCTAAATTTCATTCAAATATGAGTGGTACTTGACTGTTGCGTCTCAGGTATTAGTTGGAGGATGCAGTCCAGAATATGCTGGTATCCAGTTCACTGGGTTTCATCTGCACAGAAATGCAATGTTACCATGGCATTCTACCAATGGGGACATTGTGTGTGAACCATAATATTTTTGCACCTAAGTATTCAGCCTTTATCACTTTTATTTATCTATCTATCATTCAAGCACACAGACAGTCTACTTGTACATATCAAAATCATCTTGTTTTACTAAAATAAACTGAAGTTCAAGAAGTTAAATAAAAAAATTCCCATGAAAAGATGCAGAAATTTCATAGTTTACCAACAGAACTAGCAAAATTTATGACTTAGATTAGGCTTTTAACTGAAGAGTATGTTCCAATCTTAAAAGTGTGAAAGTTTTCTGTAAAACATAATAATGAACTTAATTAAAATTTGATTCATCCTGCCTGAGTTGCCAGATGTTGATGATTTAAACTGTAATTTGTATTTAATTGATGATTAATAACAATAGATTATTTCTGTTTATAAAATTGTCAATATTAAAATATCATACATAGAAACATTTTAATTTTGCTAATTTTAAAATTATTTCTCAACTTTAGTAGATATTTCTGCTTGAATAATACTATTTATATTAATATTTCTCTACCTTCTGTATGCATTATTGATTTTTATTCTGTAGGTTTTCAGACTCAGTAAAACATTCATTAATTTGGGGGGAGAAAGCATTTATCTGTTAACCTTGACATATCCCATATAGAGGTTATCTGGTGACTGAGAATGGAACTGCTATATTTTTATTTGGAAAACTTGTCTTTTCTCATATGGAATAATATACATACTGATTTTGCATTTTTAAAATATAATTTTCTCACCCAAATGCACTTATTTCCATTCCTGTCTGTTAATAGACATTTTGTGGGCATAAACATTTCTGGTGATTCCTGTTTCCTCTCACTGCCCTTCAGAACAGGTGGATCTGTTTAGGAAAGTAAGAAGCCAGCAGGCATGCTTGTGGCCACCTCTGCCCTGGCCCAGGCAGCTGTACCATCTGCAGGACCCTGGAAGCTCTAGTGTGCATACACTCACCATGATCCATTTAGATGCAAGCCAACGTTTAGTCCTCATAGTATCACTTCTGGGGCACAGAGGTACCCCTTTACTCCTTACCACTAAGGAATTGGGTAGACTGTGTGATGCTCTATGTCCTGTTTACTATTTACTTTATTCACTTATACTTTTTTTCCCCAACATTTTAGGGAAAAGAACAGCATTACCTGCAGAAACTCCAAATTTATGCTTGTATCATTTCACTTCTGGGACAGAAATGATGCAAATAATCTCCCATTTCCAGTTTCTTGTTTTGATGTTGTCTCAAAGTGTTGCTGACTTAACATGAATTACCTCAATTTACTAACAATGTGCTTTATTTCTATTTTTGTTATTGATATATATTTTTTCTTTTTTTCTTTTAACACCCTTTGCACCAAATTCCCCCTCGATTAGAACTGCCCTTTGGAAGCAACAAGCTTTTCTGTTACAGAATCACATCCATGTGATTCATGTTACCACACATTCTATTTTAAGGCAGAGTGGGGTGGGCCATGTAGGGTAGGGATGGGGCAGGCTGCTGGAAGAAATAAAAGAACTCTGGTTGCTAGGTAACTTGTGAGCACTCTGGGAGTTCACAGATGCCATCCCACGTGACATGTGACCAGAGACTTAGGAATATAGTTAAGCATAATGACAATGATTTATTAGCTTAAAAAAACTGGGGTGTTTTTGGTCAGAAACAGCATGCTTTTTCCTCTGTTTCCTCTCTGAAAGCCATAGCAATCAACAGAGAGAACAAAAACTATGAAACTCAAATTTTCAAGAAACGAGGAATTAGCCGGGCGTGGTGGCGCACGCCTTTAATCCCAGCACTCGGGAGGCTGAGGTAGGTGGAGCATTGTGAGTTCGAGGCCCGCTTGGGCTACAATGCGAGCCTATGGCCGGCCTGAGCTACATAGTGTGACCCTGCCTCGCAAAACTAGGGCCGGGAGTTTGGCTCAGCGGCGTAAGCGCCTGTCTGGCAGGTGTGAAGCTGTGAGTTCGATCCCTGGTGCCGGAAAAAAAAAAAAAAGAAAGAAAAAAGAAACGAGGAATTGGCTAAACCCCCAAAGTACAGCCTTTGAAGAATACAGCCAAATGTAAGGAAGCTTGGGCCAAATGAAGAAAAAGCACTGACAGCCAGGGTGCAGTTCTAGATTGGAAGTAGATTGCAGCAGCCTCCATTTGTGGAAGACAGACTGGTGAGGGAAAACTGGGAACATCCTTGCTGAGTTGGTTTAGCTATGGGATGCAAAATTTCCTACTACAGAAAAACAGGATTGTTCTGAAGGAGGAATATAATTTTTCTCAACTTTCTGCAAACTAGCCTATTCGCAGCAAGAAATCATCTCTGGAGTAAGGTAGGATGGAGGATGGGAAATAAACATTAATGCTTACTGCATATATAGGTCATACACACAAAAATGTACATGCATACAACATCACTTGGAACCACTGAGTTTTCTGAGTGATGTTTATCCCAAAGTGGGCAACACAGCAGTCTTGAAACTAGACATATCTGTCTGAGTACGTAGCAGACACAGTGCCTTGAGACATACACATACACACACACAAGCGTACACAGGGAGAGAAGAAGGAATGCAGGAAGAAAAAAAAGAAAGAAGGAATAAAAAAAAGAAATGGAAATTTCGAATCCTTTGTTCACTCACTTCTTTCCTCCTGCAACATCCTGACCCCAGACTTAAGTGAATAACAGGCCTGGATAAATGCTGTTAGTTTAAAAATGAGAAGAAAGGAGATTCTTATAAAAGCACTGCATGGACATTATATGGAAAAAAATAAGAAAGAGCATTCCAAGGAAAGAGTTAGAATATATTTTAAAGTATTACAGGAAACAAGGAAACAAAATTTAGAAAGCATACTTTTCTCTATACTAGAAAATATTTTAAAGAAGCAGCAACTGCAAAAACAATCTTTTAAGGCAAGACATTGATCAAATAAAGTACAGTAGTTCCTTGTAAAGAACCAAATGAAAAATAAACTTGTCGACCTTAGCAATAAACTGAAATTTTGCAAAAAACCTACCACAGAATGTTGCTTCTTTGACTATACCATAAAAGTTAAAGAAGCAACAACAACTAAAAGAGTGCTGTTGAAAACAATCAGGACACAAAGAACGAACTTGAAAATATGTCATCAATGCAGTGGAAAAAAGAAAAATAAAAAAATTTCCAAATAAGATGAAATGGAAAACAAAGAATCCCCATGAACAGAGTTGCATTCCCAAAAATGTAAAGAACAGATGCATCTGACTAATAGTCAATGATAGAAATGAGGGAAACGTTTTAAAGTAAAGAACTAAGATATTCCTAGAAAAGTAGTGGATGGTGGGAGTGGTCCATGCCTGTAATTCCAGCAGTGAGGAGGCTGAGGCAGGAGGATCATTGTGAGTTCAAGGCCAGCCTGAACTATGTAGTGAGACTATGCTTTAAAAATACCAAAGAGAGAGGGAAAGAGAAAGAGAGAGAGAGAGAGAGAGAGAGAGAGAGAGAGAGAGAGAGAGAGAATGCTATACATCTCTAATCTAAAAAGCTACAGGAATTTAAAAGCTACAAAATCTGAAACTGTGAGCCCAAACATGATGCTGCAAGTTGAAAATTCCACACATGAAACTGTGTTTCAGGCACAAAATTATTAAAAATACTGTATAAATTTACCTTCAGTTTATGTGCATAAGATATACCTGAAACATAGATGAATTTCAAGTTAAGATTTAGTTTCCATTCCCCCAAGATATCTCATTGTGTAAATGCAGATATCCCAAATTAAAAAGATCTTGAAAATCAAAAACTCTTCTGCTCCTAAGCATTTTGGATAAGGGGTATTCAATCTCTATGTGGTTGCAAAGTTAAAGAATTTAAACAACAACAGAAGTTCCTGTAGACATAATGGTAGAAAAAGGTCATTTCCATGGCTTTCAACCTGGCAGACTACTGCATTTTTCATAGCAACAACTGTTGCAAGAAGATAGTAGAACAAGATTTTTGGGTGTTGAAGGGGGAAGAGGTAGTGCTGCCCAGGTATTACACAGTGGATTTATTATGCTATCATCAATAGATCATGGCAATGCATGTATTTCACGTGTAAAGACTTGAGGAACACAATGACCAGAAGGTCTCTTGAAAAAAAGTTCCTTAAAAATAAGAGAATATAGCCAAATAAGAAATGATGTAAATTTAAAAATGGAAGGCTGAAAAATAGTTTCAATGAACATTGAGTCCACTGAAAAATTAACAGAGCCAAACAATTCTGAAGTTTGTTTTTATGTAATATAAATTAACATTACAAACTTATATAAAATAATTGTTAGGAGTGTTAGGACTATTCGTAATGAAAATAGGAACTATAAATGTCCATACATATTTTCATTTTATAATTGGGAGTAAATCGATGCTGTTAAATAAATCATCACAAACAGAAAGTTTCAGTATTTTGCATCACAGACAGGTGCAACCAGAAGCAGAAAGAGCAAAAAGAGCACCAGTGCAAGAGATAAACATTTCAATGTCATGGCCTCTGCCACCCATCTCCCTGACTAAGCCCAGCCTCCATACATTTCAGGTGTGAATGAATTCACCTGTGGATTGATACTCCTGACCCAATTGCTTTCCAAAAGCCCCACCCCTGAACACATGAGCCTTTTGGAAGACATTTCAGATTTAAACCATAGCACCAACAGAATCAGAAAAAATTATAAACTTTCCAAATTAATGTAATTAAAATTTCACCCAGAAATACACGGAACAAAACCACAAAAGAAAGAAAAAGCACAACGGCAATAAAGTGCGGTAAAGGAAGTATTAAAATCAAGAATTTATGTGATAAAAGAAATTGGTAATTTGAAGATCAAATTGTTACACTTCAAATATAAATAAAATATATATTAGAAGAGACTCTCAGAATAACTTCAAAATATAAATCACAGGCTGCATGGAAAAGACATGCTTAGAACGAAATAGCACAGAAAGATAAAAAGAACAAGAATAGGGCCAGACACAGTCAAAAAAAGTAGAAACTGTGATATTTGGATAATGATAAAACCAAAAATTAAATAATTCTAAACAGGAATATTTAAAACAATATGTAAATCCAAAGATCCAGAGTTCATTGTTATACTAAGGTATTAAAAAAAATACAAGA
>RJWM01044929.1:0-13035 GCA_004363535.1 Dasyprocta punctata | reverse complement strand
GATTTAGGAACTCAATGTAGACATTGAACATTAAGTAAATGAACCCAAATTTAAAAAAGATTTACATATATTAACAGAAAAACTCAGGGGAAACTAAAACTGATATAGGGGATTGAAACTCCCAACCTACTATATGTCTGGTACAAGTTTGTGTTCTCTAAAATCAAAGAATGAATTTTAGGAAAAACAAAGGTTAAGAGCAGACTACATTTATTGAGAGATAGAAAGCTTCTGTCTGAGGGACAGAAGGGGTCCCGAGTGGGTTGCCAAAGACTCTGTCTTTTCTAGCGATTTTGGTAGAGTAAAATCATGAGGTTAGATGGGTCCAAGGTGGGGAAAAATGGGAACTCGCAAGGTGGGCATAAGGTGCGACAGAACTGGTCAACCTGTAAGATTTATTGTTCAGGTAAAATTGATTAGATTGGGGACAAATGGGGAAGTAAGTCACACAGTAAGTGGGGATGCTCACCAGCAGTGACTCTTCTGGTAGGGGGTTGAGATGTTGACTTTTGACTTCCTCAGGGTAATAGAGAACTATTTGGATTGTCAATCCTCACGATGTGGTAGTAGTTGCTTTGCCTGTTGTCTTGAGATCTGGCCCACAGTAACAGGCGCCTGTCTCCTCAGAGGTCACAAGGTATCTGAACTTCTGCACTGGTTCCTTTGAGGGCCCAGCCCTGTTTAGCCAGCCTATAATATTTCTAACTAACTCAGTCATAACTAACAATTGTCATAAATCAAAAAACCTGAGAAATTTAAAAAAATATTCCTTGCTTTCTTAGTGAACATAATGATACATATAAACTGAACAAAATTTGAAGTTCATGAGAACATGAAGAAACACCTACAGAAGTAATAAAAAGTCATTTAAACAAAAGTTGATAAAATACGAAGCCAAGAAAATGTCCTTTTTTGTTAACAGCACAGGAAAAAAATAGTGCTTGCAAGTTACAGGAGAGCTATTTTGATGCTTGTGCAGGTTTGGGCTTTATTTAGATGGACTCCAGTCCAATCCACTCTCAGCTGAATTATATGCCCCTATGGACTTCAAAGACTTTTTGCTCAATGGGAATGTCCAGGAGAGAGTGCTGTGAGAAATGAATGATTGTGCTGCAGTATGGGCTGCCAAGCTGCAGAGATCACTTTTCAGTCTCTGGAAAAAATGTAGTGTGCAAATGGATGTCACACTGAGAAGTCCAAATATATGGTTACAATACAGTGAACAAGCTTAATGGAGGCAAATCTTTCACTATCCTTGGACAGCAAGACTCTATGGGTGGTGATTTTTTGATGAACATGGTCATGTATGTGGAGGTATAAATATACATGCCATGAACACTCCTTTTTACATACTTGTAGGTGGAATCTAAAAGATTTGATCTCCTGAAATTGAGTGTAAAATGGTGGTTCCCAAAGACTGGGGGGAAGGAGGTTAAGAGATTTGTTATGCTTAGACAAAGAAAAGTCATTCTGGTATTCTATTACAGAGTAGGGTGATTACAGGTATTATATTATATATGTTTTGAAAAGACAGAAGAAAGGATTTTAAATGTTATCAACATAAAGAAATAAAAACTGAGGAGAAATAATGTTTAACCTGATTTAAAAAAACACAGTGCATACAAAAGCAAGAACCATCTGGCATTCTACAACTATGTACACTTTATATGAATCAGTTAAAATCATAAAATAAATAAATGTAATATTAAAAAATATCACAATGTCTGTGGCAGTTCATTCTGAATGAAAGGGTCTAAGACAGGTGATCACAGTGAAGGGAAGCTTCGAAAGTGAGTTTCCTTTACAGTATTTTCCTCTTCTGCCATAAATGTGGATCTGATTATTAATGTTACCAATCCCCGAAGATGTTTAATAAGCCAGATGCTCAATAGCCAAAAAAGGAAGAAAGAAAAGAAAATGAGACACCATCTGTTAAAAGATATCATTTGTTTTTTAAATTGATGTATATTATTTAACTCTATCGATATAAAGTTAATCCATAATTTTGACTAAAAATAATACTTCACTAGAAATCCTTATTTATAATTTTGTAATTATGTCTATAGGTAAATTAATAGCAATAACACTTCATCACTGTCCAAGGCCATTTCTAAGCTTGATAATTATTGCCAGTATGACTTCCAGAATGTTGTTGTGATACACAACCCCAAATAGTATTGTGCGAGGGCACCTCATTTAGCCCAGCTTGGTCAACAGTCTGTCAAAAAGATCCATTTTTTCCCCCAACCTCAAGTGACAATTTAAGCCTCCAAATTTAACTGCTTAAACTGTAGAGTAAGACAAATTATCTTTTTTCACATGTTCACTTCTTTTTTAGTAACTAATCTGCTATATTTTAATGTGAGACTGCATTGGCTATTGCAAATTTAAACTGTTAGTTTATAAGATTTAATTTTTATCTGAAAATTCAATGCTTTTATGGAAAGTTCCTAAGCTGCTACCTTGAAGTTCTACCAAAGTTTGCAGGCCCTCTCTGATAAAAATATTTACATGAAATAATTATTTTAAGCAATATCACCAAGAATATATTGGCTTAAAGTCAGGGACTACTTGTATAAAGTAAGAGTCAGACTTCTGGAGAATAGTGGAAAAGAAGAAACATGGCTCTTTTTTTTTTGTTGTCTAATATTTAGCCCTACAATGACTGTAGATTTACCTAAAAGGAAGGGTCTTCAAAAAATTGCTCTACTGAACATAAATTATCTCCTTACAAACTTCTGAATTCTGAAAATCCCAAGTCCCTGACAGTTCAACGGCAATGTCTATAATTCAGCATTTCGCATCATGTGCTTTGTCATAAACATGGGAAGTTAGGCAAATGGAGAGACAGCCTGGCTTGTATAAGGTGGAATCATGTTTGTCTTGAGTCCTTGTGTGTTCAACCTTTTGTCTGAGGTATCATTTGTGAATATTTTCTCCCACAGACTTTAACTTGAAGGTGTGATGTGATGTTGCAGGGTTGTATGCCATGCATCCTGGTGAGAGTTGTGACAGGGGGGGTAGTGCTTCTGGCAGTGTCATTCAGGGCTTATTTGCCGTTATGTCAGATGAGGAAGACGCTATGGTTTCACCCAGAGGTGAAGCCAGAGCACCTTGGCCCTGAGGCTTTGGAGTAAATTCCTGTAGTGAAATCTCCGCACACTTTTCTCAGGCCATTTCATTCAAAAGGTTCCCGCTATGCATTTCATAAAAGTTATTTTGCTTCGATCTCCCAGATTTCTGTTGCTTACAAGTAGCAACCTTCTGTGCTACTTGTACGCAATTTTTATGTTCTCATAGAAAGAATCTTAAAGATATATTTAGTGAAAAGGCAAGATGCAAAGTAATGAGTATAATGTGCTCTCCTACAGGGCTTACAAAAGATACGTCTTTCTATACATGACGAACTTAAAGATAGTTGTAAAAATCTTAATTTTTTTTACTTTAAATTTTGAACACATCTTCTGTATTGGGATTTTTTAAAATTGCCTTCTAACAACACATCATGTGGTAAAAGAAAATGTTATATAAAATGGTAGTTGATGTTCTTACCAAAGAATACTAAGATGTTTTTTCCTAGGTTTTTAACTTTCTGGAGATTGTATTTGAATCATATAGACTCAGTTTTCTTTCCAAGCCCTAGTGAAGGTCACCCAGAGACTGCCATGGTGATGCTCGCTTGTGCATACTAAACTGTCTTGTCCACAGGATGTCAGTTTGCTAGTACTGGTGGCAAAAGGCTCCTGCAAGTTAATTTCTAACCCTCAAAGCATGCTAGTACTGTGAACTAGTGTGTACCAGGCTAGTTGTCCCCAAGGTGGGGTTTCCCCCAGTAAAGCAGACTCATCTGCACTGGTTCCAATCAGGCTACAAAACCTGACCCAAATGACATAGAAAGAGCAACATCCTCCTGTTCAACTTCATTGCCTCCACAATAAATTCACCCTACAAGCAAATGATAGCACAGTTATATTTGAACAACTTCTGAGCACGCAGATGAATTTTGCACCTAGGGAACAAAGCACAAGTAACAAGCACACCAACATTTATTGGTTGTACACTCTGTGTCAATACCGCAATGCATTTTCTCATCTATGTGTGACTCAGTTCACAGAGAGGAAAAGGCATGGCTGGGCCTTAGAGTCAGCCTGCACTGGATTTGAATCCCTACTCTGCCCTATTTGGGTCATTTAATTTCAAAACTTCATCTGTAAGAAAGAAAAAATACTTACCTACATAGAGAGTTGTTATGAACTTTGGAGATAATATATGTGAAATCCTTAACATAGGACCTAGGACATAGTGGGAGCTCAACAAAGATGAAATCTTACTCCCAATTCTATCTCCATAAAACTCTCTAAAGCTTTCATGAGAGTTAATAGGGATTGGTCTTCAGGTGATAAAGTTTTTATTGTGAAATACAGATACTCTGTGATATAAAGGATTCATGCTTGAAGATTTGGTAGGTGGTTTTTGGAAGCTTGGAATAAACGACAACTGCATGGTCTAAATTTCCCATGTCATTATTTTTAAAACCATCTGTAGTGTTCTCTCATGCATATTAGATTTCTGAAAGTTTCAAAATTTTAATACAATATTTAATCTTGACAATGCAAGCTATTTCACCAAAAAATCGTGCTTCAGTAATTTTCTTTGCCCTGCCACCCTTGTGTGAAATGGCACACTAGATTATAGACATCATTTTTCCCCAAATCGTATGTCTCTGAAATATATTTCATTTACCAAACCTTAATAAAACATTTATTGAGCCTATTAATAAAATACTGCTATTTACCTTTCGGCTTCTATTCTTATAAGTATCACAATCTGGCAGACTGTCTGGAGGTAGACCAGAAGTCCATTTTAGGGCCCAAATGATGTACCTAGCAGAGGAAGCAGCATTGCATCTAATTAAACAACCACCTTCTGTAGTGGAGATTAATTCAGGTCACTGTGGAACTATCTAAACCTGTCATCTTTCAAATTTGTGAATTAGAATCAGGGTTAGATGGCCAGATAAACTTAGGCAAGAATCAATGCGGAAGTCATTAGCTTCAGATACTGAGTGGAGGCTGTGCTGATGTGGCCATGTGCATCGTGAGTGGTGGTAGAATCCCGTTAGAAGGGTGTTAAATAGTTTTCACAGCTTCACAAGGAGTGATGCTGTTTTGGGGCTGTCGCATGCAACTGAGTTGAGTAATTGATGTCTTCTTATGACTTACAAAAAAGCTTTTCCAATCCTGGCATTGCCTTATTGGGAATATGTGACACCAGTTCCAGAGCACCCAGAACCCACAAAAATCTATTTGCTTCTGAAGATACTAAATCTTTTACTTAAAAAATTACACACATAATTTCTTCACTCGTTTAACAACAAAAATGCTATACAGAATATAGAACTAAAAATGTTTTCTTCTCCCCCCTGTCTTCCATCTGCCTTTCAGTTTCTCTGTAACCAACTCCATAATCACTATATTTGCATCTAAAAACAAATATCCACTTACATTTCTTTTTTCCTGTTTTAGCACAATTGGTAGGACATTTTACATACTGTTCTGGGCTTTGATTTTCCCCCTTTAATATGTATGAGAGATTTTCTTATAACATCGCAAAATCATATCATCTTCTGCTAGCTTGGGTTCTCTGAGAAGCTGATGCCAAAACAATGTTCACCATGAAATGCTTGTGAGAGGAAAAGGAAAGTAATTAGCAGATGCTAAGAAGATTGTCAGACCATGATGCAAATCTGATTCTGAATGAAAAAGAGAAATGAAGTAGGTAGATGCATGTTAGGCTGTGATCCAGTTTGGCCAGATAGTCAAGGAGCCTTCATTCAGAGTCCCTTGTTAGTGGAATCCTACACATCCCAGGAATGGGACTACATCAGTGTCCCTGCCACATTGCCACTGGCTGGGAGAGCACAGGGCAGGACAGAGTCCTAGGAAATGCCCAGATGGGTTTCAGAACACAGCGGCTGTAGCCTCGGGCAGTAGCATCCCCTGCAGTGGGTGTCTGAGAGGCAATTTTATATGAGAAAGTCTATGTTTGCTTCAAAACCTCACATTCATGTCTTGTCTGGAATTGAGTCATGTGGTTGGAAAACTGTGGAACTGAAGAAGTTGGAAAACTGTGGAACTGAGCACTCCATTTTGGGTGGACCAGATGATATCACATCAAAAGTCAGAGTACCATCAATAAGGAATACAAGGGCAATTGGTATCTGTGTCTAACACAGCCTTTAATAAATTTTGTTGGATAAATGAGTTAAGGTTTTAGGGACTTGGCATTAGAGCTTTACAACATTTTTGAGGCTCCTCTTTAGAATTGGAGGCCTTTCATTACCAATGATCTCAGTTTATGTATTTCCTCCAGAGGAAAAAGAACAAAATCAAATAAAAGTGCATCAAACAAATAATTCTCTCTCACCCACCTTTCAAAAAATATACAAGAGCAGTTGTATAAATGGCTTTAGAACTTTAGCTTCTTCAAAGCATTTTTGCAGGTAGTCCCATTCAATTTCAACATTGTTAGTTTCCTACAACCAGGCTTTCCATTACTGTCTGCAGGAATCTGGGCTTCCTAGTTTGCAGTGATAAACTGATACATTTAGGAAACTGAAAATATTTTTGAACCAATAAAATAGGCTAGACATGGGTTGAAACTCTCTGCAGTGGGCTCCAGAGTCCCTCACTTTCCTGCTTGATGATTCTGTTCCAACCACTTTTTGTCTTCAGGCTTTTGCACAGGGCACTGCCACTCTTAGGAGTGGACTTCACACGTGGGGTACCCTTTTTTTCATGTCTCAAGGAGTCAGATGGCAACTTCAAGAGAGGCCTTTGCTGATCATTTCATCTAAATTGATGCTTACTGTGCACAACTGACTTATTATACCCTGAGTTATTTATAGTATGTTTATACATTCAGAAATAATTTTATTTGGTTTCTTTCCTTTTTTTTTTTTTTTTTTTTAATCTTTTTACCTTTCCTCCTCCCTTCCTTCCAGGTCATGCTCCCAGTGACCCACCTCCAACCTGGCCCCACTTGTATAGGAAGTCAGCTACTGCCCCAATGATGCAATCACCTTCCTTAAGTCCCACCTCTGAATACAGGAGGCCTTGGGGCAACATTCTAAATATAAACCATAACATCAACCTTGTCCAAACTCATGCCACTTTCCAGGCATGCAGGTTAGATATTTTAAAATGCTCCTGGGAAGGAGATTTTATCTTGCCCTTGAATAGCCTCAGAAATTCTCACCAAAGTATCAGTTTCAGCAAGCTGACTCTAATTTCTCTATTACCTGCCTGGATATGATAGACCAAGTTCACCTGCTAAAGATTTGTGGGTGAAGTTTTACCATGGAATTGAGGTTTAACCCATTTCCCATTCAGAAAAATAAATGTACAGCTTGCTGCCAGCATTCAAACTCTTTAAGGCTCAAGATATCAAGAATCATTTTATTTCGTAAATGAAAATACCACCACTAAAACTATAATGCTATAAATAGAATGATGTCTTTTGTTTTCAAAGACTAACAATATACTAGAATGATGAGAAAATAAGAGGGTGAGTTTAAGACTGTAATCCTCAAGTTATCTTGGGGTAAATGCAGCTGCAGGTCCTGCCCAATGAGTATTCTTGGGACAAATGGGATAAAGGAGTCATCTCTAATCTGACTGTGGATGCTAATGTTACTGAGAGAAAGGGTGCAATGTTTGCAACTCCTCTCTAGTGTGGCAGCAATTCTGAGATGCAATTGCAGGTTTGTGACATTGATTTCGATGAATTGTTTTATGCTTGTCGCAATCGATCCATCACAGTGACCACCTCATCCTTGGATGTAACTTCATCTTGTCTCCATCTTCTCCCTTCTCTGTAGCCCCTCTAGCCTGTCAGGAAAAAACAGGTTACCTTGGAGACAGAGCATTCAGAAAATACATAGAACCACTATTTTTGATTCAGTTATTAGAAATTCTATGTGATGCTCTATGTTTAATTTAAAATTTTAGAAGTTGTAATGAATTAAAAATGGAGAATTTTATAAAATATGGCAATACTTTATCCACAGACATTTATGCAACTTTTTAGTTTATAAAAATAAGATAATAAACAATTGATGGCTTGCTCTCAAGAGGAGAGGAGAGAAATGGATGAAAGAAGCCCTCTAGGTTCCTTTTAGCCCAAAGCTCCAGGCAAGGTGTTCATAATGGGGCAGAACTTACACGAATTTGGACTGTTTCATTCTACTATTTTGATAAACATCACAGGCAACAACAATTTCTCTCCTTTCATGCGGATGAAAAGTCAACACTTTTCATATTTTTTATTTTTTTTTTGTTTGTTTGTTTGTTTTTTGGGGTCTGGGGATCGAACTCACAACCTCACTCCTGCCAGACAGGCACTTAAGCCACTGAGCCAAACTCCCGACAGTACTTTTTGAGGCAGGGTCGCACTATGCAGATCAGGCTGGCCTTGCACCAGCGTTGTAACCCAAGCTGGCCTCGAACTCACAGCACTCCTCCTACCTCAGCCTCCTGAGTGCTGGGACTAAAGGCATGTGCCACCATGCCCAGCTTATATTTTTAATTTTTAAGCAGTTATATAACCATTGATATTAACCCTGTAAAAACACATATATATAGCCCTTTCATTGGTATCCATCTCCTCCATAGGTTGACGACACACCTGTCCTGTGTTGTTTTCATGAGCTTTCTCCTTTGTCCTCTTTCAAAGAGTGATTTTTCTTGCGGGACTCAAGCATTAGCAATTGACCAGTGGCCATTTTCCAACTGCAGAGACTTTTCAGAGCCAAATGCTTATGGAACCGTAAATATCAGATCCTGGCTGCGTTCCAAGAATTTCTTGGCAAGACAAAAGGAGGGTCAAGCTTCCTACTACAGGCAGTGTTGTTTATGCAGCCCAGGGAATGCCTATGTTAATTCTGCTTCTGCAAGGGAATTGACCCTGCAGGCTGTTAACTATTAACCACGGTATTCTTGAGCCACGAGAAATAAGTGAGGATTTTATTAGGGAGTTTTGCACTTTAATTCTTGTAATTGAGTCTACAATTGACCCTACTGGGTGTTCCATTCTTTACTTTAAAGTAAGGTCATTAAACACCAAGGGTGAAAGGCCTGTGCCATGATCCCCTAAATGTGACTTGAGCTTGGACATACAGCCATGAGAACTTTCTCACCTACCTTTGTACTGGATCTTTTGATGGAAATGTAACCCCCACAATTTTCTCTATAGTCTACATCTTCCTCATGCCCAAAGCGTTTAATCTCTTTTCAGAATTACTTTAATTGAAAAAAAATCTGAATCAGATGGAAGAATTTAATTCTGTCCAGCAAGGTGAAGTAGTACAGTTTCTGTGCAGATTTTATTTTTTCTGGCTACTGAAGGCAAGAGAGAAAGGCCTTTACTTCTTACAGCAAATGAACTGAGTACCCCATGGGCACTTGGCTTAGTTACTTTTCACTCATTGCCGAGACAAATACCTGACGCCCAAAATTAGGGAAGGAAAGGTTTATTTCTTACTGTTTCTCTGGAGTTTCAGTCAACACTTAGTTGGCTCTAAGGCAGTGTGCCGTGGTGGGGCAGCCATTCATGGCGACCACAACCGCAACCACAAGGTGAGCCAGCAAGAGAGAGAGGGTGGAAGCGAGCAAGAGGAAGACCTGCCTTCCCTTACACTGTATGTCAGCTCCACCCCTGGGTGGCTGCAGCACTCACATTGCCAATCCCTGTGCCAGACAACAAACCAATAACAAACCAATAACTCAACCCCATCAAAAGTATATGAGGACTTGGGGGTACATAGTATATCACCCAATACAGCACTGTACTGGGCATTTTACAAAAGTTCCTCTATTTACACTTCACTGAACACTTTCAGTTAAATTTTAATCTACCCATTTTAGAGATGGGTAAACAAAGTCTTAGAATAGTTAACTTGCCAAATTGAAAGAAGCCACAATTAGCACATCTATTGTAGTACAAAGCCAAGCTTTTTTCTATAGAACAATAGGCTGTCTGTCTCATATCTTGTCCATCTTCTTCCTTTTCCCTCCTTTCCTCTCCTTTTCTCTCTTCTTTCCTGCTTTATCTCTATTTTGTTTACTATGTATTTCCTTGGTTTTTCATTCTTTCTTTCTTCCTTTTTTTTTGTACTAGGAATCAAACTCGCAACCTCGTGCTTGCCAGGCAGGCATTTATGCCACTGAGCTAAGTCACCAGCCCTATTACTATGCATTTCAAGCCTACTAAAAGATTAGAAAAATTCCATCAGATGTACATGAAATACCAGGGTTTATAAATGTTTATAAATTTTTCCATATTTGGTTTAGATTTTAAGAATATAATCAAAATATCATATATTTTATTAAAGACAACCTGTCTGGTCTTTTTTCATCTTCCCCCACCAAATGAATATTATTATGAAGTTAGTATTTTTCTTATAATGCATTTTCATGGCAGCACAGCATACACATTTATTAAAAAAACAGCATGCATTTTGGAAAACAGTGTTGTTTTGTGATATTTAAAAATTTATATGGTATCATAGAGCATGAATCCTTTATAGTATATTCCCTAAAAATGTTATCATTTATAAATTTTGTGATGCAAATTCAAAGTCATTTCTAAATATATAACTATATAATTATATCTTACATGAATACTTAACTATATACAATATCAATTTTCCTATATATTGTCTCCATAATCATCTATATTGTCGACAGCATTTCCTTATTCCAAATGGTGAATAATGAACATATTTTGTGTGTTCTCTTGTGCCCATGTTCTAATTAGGGAAGACAACTGAAAGTGGATTTGCTGGCATATAAAGGAAGTATGTCTTTAGTTTTTTGCTTGATATGCCAAAATTGTCTTTTTAACCGTACCAATTTATACCCTAACAATGTATGAAATTCCCATATGCCATATTTTGGCCAATTGTTAATCTTATCAGACTTTTTAATTCTTCCTAATCTTCAGGGTATAAAACAAAGTTTTATTATTTAAATTTATCTTTCTTTGAACATAAATAGGGTGTCACACCTTTTAATAAATAAGGTGGTCTTCCTCATGTATGACTTGCCTGTTTCTACATTTTGATGATTTTTCTTTTTACTTATGTCTTGTTAATTTGTAGGAGCTTTAAAAAATATTTTAGAGGTTGATCTTTTATAAGGAATACATAATGCAAATGATTCCTGATCTGTTTCTTGCGTTTTTAATTTGCTTATGATATTTGTTATATAGATTATTTAAGTTTCAAAATATACAACTTCACCAAAACATTGTTTTGAATTTGTGTGTCTATGTTGTGCCTACAAACTAATAATCTATTTCAATGTTATATAGCTATTTTATGTTTCCTTTTAGAATTTTAAAGTTTTTATTTTCCTATGTAAGTTATCAATCCATCATCTAAAATTAATTTTGATACGGTGTGAGATGTGTTTCATTTTTTGCATGAGTAGCTCTTAGTTTCACTACACAGTTAATCACTGAAAAGTTATTTATCTTTTGCCCCTTAGTTGTTCTGCATCTTTTATATAAAGAAATATTTTCTACATAAAATATAACATTGCATTCCATGTAGCTGGGCTGTATGGCAACCCTGTATAACTCTACAACTCTACTATCTCTCTATCTCTCTATCTCTATACATTTGTTTGTGTATCCATTTCATAGAGCTGCCAAAACAAATGAACACAAACCATGTGATATTAAACAACAGTAAGTATTGTCTTACACTTCTGGAGGTGAGTAGTCCTAAATCCATGTGTTGGCTGGGCTATCTTATCTCTGAAGGAAAAGGCATTTCTTCGCCTCTTCTAATTTCTGATGGCTGCTAGAAATCTTGGTATGTCTGATTTGTAGACACTGTTGTTCCAATCTCTGCCTCCATCACTATATGCCTTTTCTCCTCTGTCTTCACATGGCATCCTAGAAAGCAGATGAGCCATTGGGTTTGGGCTCATTCTAAGGTACTATGGTGCTACACAAAATATTTACAACAGGTCATTATTTTCAAGTAAGATTATATTCTGTGATTCTGGGTGGACATGAACTAGGCTGTCTTGAGAGATATTATTCAACACTGTATAGTTTGGGAGACAGTCCATGTCTACATCATTGACCTCTTTGTTTACATCTATGCCAATAACACCTTATTGTAATTTGTGTTGCATTATTGTAAGTCTTTAAATATGATAGCATGTGTGTTAAATATCTCTTTTTGTTCTTATTCAAACTTCTTGGTTTTTTGTGTTCTTCAGGAACTATGGAATTTCTTTTTGGATTGTTTAGACTTTTTTAACTTAGAGATTAATATGGAAACACCTGATATTTCCATGATACATCTAAATACTTCCTTCTATTATGTTTTTTCATATGTATCCCTTGTAAATTTTTTCTTTCCATACCTTATAGTTATTGTTTTTCTTGTGAATGAACTTCTGCTTATTGTGTTTTTGTTTTGTTTTCCTATTTGGTTGTTGGTATTCAAGAATGTAGTCATTCTTTGTGTAGTTATCTTGTATCTGATATAATTATTGAATTTTCTTATTAATTCTTATCATTTATACCTATGGTCCCTCTCATTTTCTATATAAAAATTCATGTTATTTGTAAGGAATAATTTTGCTTTCTCTTCTAAATGGTGATAAATATTTTTCCCATTTTTCCCTTATCTTTTTTCCATTTGTTGGGACATTTGGGAAACATTTGCATATCAGCAATGACAGCAAGCATTTTTTTTTTATTTTATTTAAAAGAAAATAGACACAGAAGATAGAAACAAAAAGCATGAAAGACAAACAACAACAAGGACAGATCTGATACAATTACACTGTAGGTTTACACTCTGAGGTGGTTGAAGTTTGACAGTAGTTACAATATCACATATCGTTACCTTCATAGGGGTTGATCATATTGACAGACATAGACACGCAAGGTTTATCAATTCAGGAATATTAATTTTCTTTTTCTATAGCTAATGTACCCAGCAATACAGTTTTTTTT
>RJWM01044928.1:0-13284 GCA_004363535.1 Dasyprocta punctata | reverse complement strand
AAAAAATCAATCTCAACAGCTTTCTTGTATATGAAATTCTTGAAATACCCAGGTGTGGTGATATACACTTGTAATTCCAGCACTTGGGAGGCAGAGGCAGGAGGATTGCCACAAGTTTGAGGCCAGCCTGGGCTACATAATGAGACCATGTTTAAAAATTTTTTTTCTTGAAATGACAAAATTATGGGAATGGAGAATAAATTACTAAATGCTGGGAATTAAGGGGGAGGCAGAGGCAGGAGGAGGGAAGTGGAGGTGGCTATGGAATGGTCAGCACAAGGACTCCTTGTGGTAATGGAAATATTGTTTTGACTATATCATTATGGATAGCTTGATTGTGATATGATACTATACATTTTGCAGTATGTTGCCATCAGAGGATACTGGGTAAAGGGTACATGGTGTTTCTTTGTACTGTTTCTTTTACTCATTTATTTATTCTTTGTATTATTTCTTATAACTGTGCATGACTCTGCAATTACTTCAATATAAAAAGTTTAATTAAAAAGACCCTGGACTAGCTGGGCATGGTGGCGCACGATTTTAATCCCAGCACTTGGGAGGCTGAGGTAGGAGGAGTGTTGTGAGTTTGAGGCCAGCTTGGGCTACAACGCGAGCACAAAGCTGGCCTGAGCTACACAGTGCGACCCTGCCTCAAAAAACTAGGCCCAGAAGTTTGGCTCAGCGGCTTACGCAACTGTCAGACAGGCACGAGGTTGTGAGTTCAATCCTGGGTGCCACAAAAAAAAAAGACCCTGGACTCTGTGTTCAAGTTATGCTTCCACTACTTACTAGCTTTAGGTTCTGAAGTAAGTAACTTTTCCTCTCTCCCCCTCAGCTTTCACTCATTTTATAGATCAGTTGTGAGAAGCTAAAAAAACTATGCATATAAAACACTGACATTGTAAGAACTTAATAAATATGAGTGTATAAAACTTAGAAAATATAGATAAAATGAAGAAAATGCCAGATGTGGTGGCACACACCTGTAATTCCAACATTTGGGAAGCTGAGGCAGGAGGATCTCTGAGAGCCTAGGACCGTCGGGGTTACAAAATGAGTCCAAGGCCAGCCTGAACTGCATAGTAAGACCCAACTTCAAAAAATAAGTTAAGAAAATATTTCAACTAGTCATATTTCTCCCATTTTTAACATTTGGAACAATTTCTATGTTTTTAGATGCAAGCATAAACAAAACAACCACAAGAAAGTATTATTCCAAATGCACAAAGACGTCTATAATAACCAAGAAGGCTTTAAGAAGTACGTGGGTACTTGAATCCCAGGTATAAGGCAGGAGCTTTTCTTCTCTCATAGATGAGGCCATGTCATGAATGGGAATTTCTGAGAGGACAAAATAACACTGCGATGAGTCTCCCGCTGAGGTGCCAGCCTTGGGAGATGTTCAAGGTGCACAGTCTTCTCCTCGGTATGTGGTCTCTGAGGGGCCCTAGGTGCCAAGGTCAGAGCAAACCGAATCGGTGGTCAGGGGGTGCTTGGGAAGTCCCTGCTTTACCCTAGTGGAGGTCGAATTTGCCCTATTCTCAATCAGGGTCCTTTTGCCTCTTTCGCATATCAGTGACAGAAAACTGCCAGCTTTACATTAAATTTTGAAAAAGGAAAATAAGCAAGGGTGAAGATGTGGAAAAAATGGAGTCTTCCTACCTTACCAGCAGGGATGCCAAATGGGTCCGTCTTTGTGGGAAACAAAAGGTTAAACAGAGAATCGCCATTTAGCCCTGAAATTCTACACCAAGGTGTCTATCCCAAATAATTGAAATAAGTGGAAACAAACACTTGTCAAATCTCAAGAGCCCAAATGTCCAACAAGGATGACTGGGTAACTGGGTTGCCTTATCTACACGGCACGGAATATTTTTTCTTTTTTTTTTTTTTTTGCGGCATTGGGGATTGAACTCACAACCTTGCGCCTGCTAGGGCAGGCGCTTAAGGCACTGAGCCAAACTCCCAGCCCTGGTTTTTTGAGGCAGGGTCGCACTACGTAGCTCAGGCCGGCCTTGCGCTCGCGTTGTAGCCCAAGCCGGCCTCGAACCCACAACGCTCCGCCTACCTCAGCCTCCCGAGTGCTGGGATTAAAGGCGTGCACCACCACGCCCGGCTACGGCACGGAATATTATTCAGTCATAAGAAGGAATAAAGGGCTGGTCTACCTCGATGAAACAAAACAAAATTATACTAAGTGAAAGGAGCCACACACAAAAAATCACTATTGTATGATTTTATTTATGTGAAGCAACATAGATAAATCCACAGAGACAAAATGCAAATTGTTGGTTTCCAGTAGATGAGGGGAGGAGCAGGTGGGAGAAACCCTTTAACAGGTAAGGAAAGGGCTACCATCTGGAGTGATGGAACTGTTTTGGAGGAAGATAGAGGTGGTAATTGTAGGACATTAAGGACGTACTGAATGACCAGGGATATAACTCAGTAGCTCAAGCGCCTGCCTGGCAAACACAAGGTCCTGAGTTTGATTCTTGGTGCCAAAACAAACAAACAAACAAACAAAAGAATGTACGGAAGTCCACTGAAATTTAAAAAGGTTAGTTATATGTTATGTAAATTTTACCTCAAAAAAGTATTAAATACTTTTTTTTTTTGAGATGGGAATCTTGCTATGCAGTTCACACTGCATGAGTTGAACTCATGGCAATTCTTCTGCCTTAGCCTCCTGAGTACTGGGATTTCAGGCATGTACCGCCGTGCCCAGCTTTCAATAAATTATTTTTAAAAAAACAATCTGGAAATTACTTAAGAAAAATGTACCATTTACTACATTAATTCCAAGGTTGTGATCTATGCCTGTAATCCTCAGCACTCCCGGAGGCTGAGGCAGGAGAATCACAAGTTCAAGTACAATTAGGGTGACATAGTGATTTAGTGAGATGAAATAAAAAAATAAAAAGGGTTGGAGATGTGGCTCAGTGCAGAGGCCCTGGGTTCAATCCCAAGTACTGAAAAAAAGTCTGAGGTCAAAAAGTCCTAGAAATTGGTAATTTCAGTACCTAGAAGATTTTATCAAGAATCTAAGTTCTTTCTCTTGGTTTTTTTTTTTTTTTTTTTTTTTGCGGCACCGGGGTTTGAACTCACAACCTCACACCTGCCTGACAGGCGCGTAAGCCGCTGAGCCAAACTCCCAGCCCTGATTTTTTGAGGCAGGGTCCCACTGTGTAGCTCAGGCCGGCCTTGCACTGGCATTGTAGCCCAAGCTGGCCTCGAACTCACAACGCTCCTCCTACCTCAGCCTCCTGAGTGCTGGGATTAAAGGCCTGCGCCACCACACCCGGCTTCTTTTATGTTTGAAAGATAGTTGTCCTGTTTCCAAGCACTGCCTGAGGACATAATTATATCTAGTTCTCTTAAACTGTCTCTTTCTCTCTCTTTTGTGACACTGGAGATTTAACCCAGGGCCCTTGCTCAGAGCTATATTGCCAACCTTATTTTATTTTCATTTTTGGACAAGTTCTCACTAATTTGTTTAGGCTGGCCTTGAATTTGCAATCCTCCTGCCTCGCTCTCCCCAGTACTTGAGATGACAGATTTGTATCACAATGCCTGACTCCCACGTTGCTCTCTCTGTTTTGATAGTTTCACTGTGTAAGCCAGACTGGCCTCAAACTTGCTATGTACCTCAGGCTGACGCTGAATCTCCTGGAATTATAATCCCAGCCTGCTGCTGATATTGCAGGCAGGTAACACCACACTTGGTTTCTCTCTCTTTTGTAAGCAAAAGATTGTTTGCCGGGCATAGTGGCACATACCTAAAATCCCAGCACTGGAGACTGAGGCAGGAGGATCACTGTGAGTTCAAGGACAGTCTGGGCTACATTGTGAGTTCGAGGCCAGTTTGAATTGCATTGTGAGACCCTGTCTCAAAAAAATAAAAAATAAAAAAGGAAAAGGTTTCCTTTTGAGAAATGAGAAATAATTCACATACCATGCAATTTACCCATTAAGGTGTGTAAATTGTCTGGGGATGTAACTCCCTGGTAGAGTGCTTGCCTAGAGGCATAAGGCCCTGGATTCAGTCTTTAGTATTGCAAAATTAAAACAAAAACCAACATGATTATGGGCACGTCTCCAGCTGGTTGTACTGTCTTGACTTTTGCTCCTGGTGTTGGTTAGGGTTAGCCACTCTCTCTGAGAATGACTGGGCCATGAACATGGCCTCCTGGTTTCCACACTGGATGTGAAACAAATAATTGTTAGTGTTAAAAACATGGATTCCACTGAGCCACCCAAGAGCCAGAAGCAATAGGAAGAAATTGGTAAGAAAGTCAGCACCTCCGTTAAGAGAATTAGCTACAATCCTGATGTAGTCAGTAGCGTTTACACCATTTTTAGAATGACGATAGCATGCTGGAACCCAGTGCTGACAAGCATTAGATCAGGAATGGAAAGTCACCCATGAAAATGGCAAGGTCAGTGGCCCCACACTGCTTACCACTTTGGATGGCACCTAACCACCAGCTCACCCAAAGGGCAGGCCCTTGCACCTGCCCCTCCCGGATATGTACAAAAGTGCTGGTATGGTCCTATCCCTGCAGGCTGAGCGGAGACTGTTGCTCTCACTTTGTTTTGTTTTGTTTTTTGTTGAGATGGAGGGTCTCTCTGTGTTGCACAGGCTGTTCTTGAACTCCTAGGTTTTAGTGATCCTTCTACCTCAGCCTCTCAAGTAGCTGGAGCTCTCACTGACTAGCACAGGTCTTTAGTCACAGATGGAAATCAGACACAGCCTGGTACTTCAGCCACTTCTCCATTGCTGACAACTGTCACCTTTGTCCACCCTCTTCTTCACACCCTGCAAAAGAAAAGATCCAGCCAGACAAAGGAAGGATCCCATCCCTCGGCAGCTGAGGCAGGAGGATCACAGTGAGTTCAAAGTTAGCCTGTGCTACACGATGAGACTGTTTCAAAAACAAACAAAAAAGCTGAACGTGGTTAAACTGAAGTTTAGTTTTGTTCTTTAAAAAAGTTGACAAAGGGGGCTAGGTATAGTGGTGTATGTCTGTAATCCCAGCACTGGGGAGGTTGAGGCAGGAGGATTGCTGGGAGTTTGAGGCCAGCCTGGGCTACAAAGTGCATTCAAGGTCAGTCTGAGCTGTATAGTGAAACCCTGTCTCAGAAAGAGAGAAGGGCCGAGAGTTTGGTTCAGTGATTTAAGCGCCTGTCTGCCAGGCACAAGGTTGTGAGTTCAATCCCTGGTGCCACAAAAAAAAAAAAAACAAAAAAACAAACAAACAAAAAAAACACAACTCGAGAGAGAGAGAGTAAGAAATAAAAAAGAAGAAAAACCTTAAACAACCAAACAAAGAGAAAAATAAAAAAAAAGAAGGATCCCAGTATGGGCCACAAAGCTGCTACCAATCAGCTGAAGGTTTTTTTGCTCAATTCATATGAAAACGCAAAGTAGGCAGAGTGTAGCTCATTCAGCGCTGACATCCCTGGGTTCTAAATGCCTATGACTATCAGCTTGAGTGTTAGTGACCTTCAGACACGGCAACGACTGACAGATCTTGGTCTCTTCTGACCAGCTATTCTCTATTACGATTTGCATCAAGTATGACCCCCAAAACTCTCATGGACTCAGAGGTGGGGCTTTTGGAGGTGATCACATCACAGGGGCCTGTATCCATCAGTGGATGCATCCACCAGTGAGTTCCACAGCTGAGTATGTGGTTGGGAGGCGTGGCCTGGTGGGAAGAGGGGCATGCTGGGGCACAACCAGAAGGACGTGTTCTTATTCCTGGCTCCTCCCTTCTCTTGCTGCTTCCTGGTCTCCATGAGGTGGGCAGCTTTCTTCCACCTGACCCTTCCACCATGCTGCTTCTGCCTTGGAGCCAGTTGAGCAGAGACTGAAAACATGAGGCGAAATAAACCTTTTCTTTAAGTTGTGTCTCAGAGATTACAAAGTGACAAAGACACTGTCCATCACTCTCTAGCTGTTAGCTGCCTTCAGTGTCAGACTGGGCTACTGGCCAGTTTTAGCACCGGTGACCTCAGATGGTCCCAGCCCTTATGTACCAGCTCAGCATGATCTACTTGAGATAGCGGTCACAAATAGGCAAAAATATGTTTTCCAAAAGGGGCTTTATTAGAACTCAGGCTGTAACAGAAAGAGGAACAATGCATGGACCGACTCACTAAGGCCATGGAGGAAGTTGCTCATGTAGAAGAAAAAGGTGCGCTTGTGTCTGGGCAATGTCAGCCTCTCTGTTCAGTCAGGGTTGGGGAAGAGCTGCTGGCAGTCCCTAGGGAGAATGGCTGCAGGCAGTGAGGACATCCAGAGGGGCTGTGGGCGTGGTCACCTGGGATGGAGCTGCCACTAGACTTTCTGCCAAAGCAAAAGTCTTGCCTAATGTAGCCTGAGCCAGCTGTGGCTGCTAGGTGTGTGGAGCAGCTGTGGAAAAGAAAAAGAAAAAGAAATAAAAAGTACCTCCCAGGAGTGTCAGAACCTTCTGTCTTAGCTCAGAGCCACAGGTATGCTCCAACTGTGTCTAGTAAAACTGGTGTCCTCACACCTGGCAGGGTGGTCACTTGTGCTTGAAGGCAGTGTCACCACTCATGTAATCTGATGAAATGCACCAGTGAGCGGAAGTCCATCAAAGATGTCTATTATGGCAGTATGCTGGTGACAGCAGGAACTATCTGTCTGCTGCTCAGGGGACTATCTAGGCCACATCAGCGCTGGCCGTGGCCCTGTGCTGGGTCACCACACAGGTCGTACTGCTGACAGAGTTACTGAGCTGAAAGATAAGATGGATCACTGTTCCGGTAAGGAGCTAAAAGAGACACCCACATGCTTGGAATATGTTGATGCCACCATTGTTGGTGTGGTTCCTGGCAAGCCCAGGCATGCTGTGGGCTCCTGACTTCCTTCCTCTGGTCCTGGTATTGTTCGTGGTGTGAAACAGACACCTGCTGTGGGGCTGATCAAAGCAGTGGACAAGGAGGCTACAAGAGCTGGCAGGGTCAGAAAGCTCAGAAGGCTAAAGGACTATTGTCCCTAACACCTAATACTATCCCCGTGAGCTGTAGAAGGCTTGTCTAGAATTATGCATCTCAACTGGTCACTTAAGTTTAAAGGGAAACTTTTGGTTAATGGTAATAATGTATCACAGAAACTTCAGAAGGAAAGGAGAATAGTTTTTATTCTGTGTGTTGTGTGTGTATGTATGTGAGAGAGAGACAGACAGACAGAGGCAGAGACAGAGGATGTTTTCAATTATTAGTTTAGGCTGGGGATTTAGCTTTGTGGCATAAGCGCCTGACTGGCAAGTGCGAGGTTGTGAGTTAGATCCCCAGTACCAAAACAAAACAAAACAATTATTAGTTTAAAAAAAATTGAGCGGGGCGTGGTGGCGCACACCTTTAATCCCAGCACTCGGGAGGCTGAGGTAGGCGGAGCGTTGTGAGTTTGAGGCCGGCTTGGGCTACAACGCCAGCGCAAGGCCGGCCTGAGCTACATAGTACGACCCTGCCTCAAAAAATGAGGGCCGGGAGTTAGGCTCAGTGCCTTAAGCGCCTGCCCTGGCAGGCGCAAGGTTGTGAGTTCAATCCCCAGTGCCGCAAAAAAAAAAAAAAAAATTGAGCCAGGTATGGTGGTGCAAGTCTGTAATCCCAGAATTTGGGAGGCTGAGAAAGGACAGTCACTACAAGTTCAAGGTCAGCCTGGGCTACATAGTCAGTTCAAGGTCAGCCTGGGCTACAGTCAGTTCAAGGCCAGGCTGAACTATATAGTAAGACCCTGTCTCAAAAAGCAAAAAATAAAGAAGCAAAAACAAACAAACAAAACGGAAACTGAAGCCAGGCATGGTGGCGCATGCCTTTAATCCCAGCACTTGGGAGGCTGAGGTAGGCGGAGCGCTGTGAGTTTGAGGCCAGCTTGGGCTACAACGCAAGAGCAAGGCCAGTCTGAGCTACATAGTGCGACCCTGCCTCAAAAAAACAGGGCCGGGAGGTTGGCTCAGTGGCTTAAGCACCTGTCTGGCAGGTACGAGGTTGTGAGTTTGAGCCCCGGTGCCACAAAAGAAAAAAAGAGACAGCAACAGAGCAAAAGCAGCCAGAGTAAAAGCAGGCGAGCAAGCCTCTTCTCCTCCCTTATAGTGTACATAGGACCCTCCCTCCCAGGGTGGGTGTAGCATCCACAAACCATAACATTGGATATGTCCTTCTCATTCTTTCTTTTTTTTTTTTTTTTTTTTGAGACAGGGTCTCGCTATGCAATTCAGGTTAGTTTTGAACTCACTATGTAGTCCAGACTGGCGTTGAATTCATGGCAATCCTCTTGCCTCAGCCTTCTGTGTGCTGGGATTATAGGCATGCACCACCACACCTGGCTTGGATATATCTTTCATATATGTTCATTTTTACTATAATTTTAATGTCTGAAATCATCTGTGAGTGTTTTAAGTTCTGTAATTCACAGGAGGCTTTCCAAACTTTTCCTGGCACATTAAAAATTCTTTTCAGAGGAGGATTCAAGTGATCATTCAGAGAGAAAGAGGATGGCAGAGACTAATGTTTCTTAGATCATCTGTTTCTTTGACTCAAGCCAAAAGTTTGATACCCCTTTTCTCCTGGAAGAAGCATTCAGTAGGTTTCCCTCTATTTTCCCTCTATTTTCTACTATTTCTACTTTCAATTCTTTCTAGCCTCTACAACACTTGCTTTGTGTGTGTGTGTGTGTGTGTGTGTGTGTGTGTGTGTGTTTGAGACAGAGCATCACTATGTAGTTCATGCTGGCCTTGAACTCACTTTGTAGCCCAGGATGGTCTTGAACTCATGGTTACCCTCCTGCCTCAGCCTCCCAAATGCTGGGATTACGGGTCTGTGCCACCATGCCTGGCTTAACATTTGCTTTGGTAATAGTCACATCTCCTGTTCCCTTCTTATTTGCCGTTTCCCCCTTCCTTCCATGGCTCTCTGGAGCCTAAGCAGGCCCTGCAGGATCACATTTGAGGCACTCCATAACTGTATTATCATGCTTCGTGTTGCAGATAATGAAGAAACTATCTGACTCATAAAAGATAAATTTTTGCTCACTGACCAAAGAGTATGTGTGATGACTTCAGGCATTGCTGGATGTAGAGATTCAAATATTATACCTATCTGGCCTCTCTCTATCCCTATCTCCAAACTTAATTCTCCGTTCTCTTAGCTTTCCTAGCTGCTTTCTCCCCAAGAGTCCTAACAAATGTGTCAGAGAGAACAGCTTGCTTTATGCATCTCTTCTTGTGCCAGGTGCCATCGCATTCCGATGAACTAGACCAGATTCCACTGTGTTCCCACATCTGGAGATATAAAAGTGGGGTTAGGCTGGGTGCGGTAGTCCACATCTGTAATACCAGCAAGGGAGACTGAGGCAGGATAATTACAAGCTCTAGATCAGCTTGGGCAAATTAGTGGCTTAGAGACCCTGTCCTGAAATAATTGTTTTTTGGTGTTGGGAATTGAACTCGAACCCTGTGCTTGCCAGGCAGGCACTTGTGCCACAGAGCTATAATCCCAGCCCTAAAATAAAAATTATTAAAAAGGGGCTGGGGATGTATCTTAGCGAGAAGGCCTTAGGTTCAATCTCCAAAAAAGAAAAGTGGATCAAGCCCACTAGAACTAAATACACTGGAAAAACTAAATACATTGGGAACTAAACACACTGTTTCCAAAAAGTGGGAAGGAAGTTGGGTGAGGAAATGTACCTTTTCCAAGATAATTGGCATGAGATTCAGTCTGTCCTCACCAGCACATCCAGGACTTGATTATAGATCAGTACCCTTTCTGCCCCACTGGTACATATTCCCTTCTGGTTGTTAAACATTTTGAACATTAGTCACATCCATTTGCACCAGTTTTGCTCCAATTTATCAACTTTCCCAGCCAGATCTGCTCCCAACCCTGCGTACTCAGATTCTCTTGCCTGATCCAGGGATCCTGCTTCTCTGGATCTCAGTCTGAAAATGAAGAGCTGGCTTTTACTTCCAGCCATCTATTTCCGGTTCTACCCATCCTCAAAAACTAGTTCAACCACCACTTTCTCCAGGAATCCTTCCTCCTTTCCCACCTGGAAGAGACCTCAGGCTGGCCTCACCCCACTGGATTCTCTACTAGCACCTCTCTCATTGTCTCCTTGCTTGGAATTAGACTTTTATTGTTATTCTCTGCTGTACAAGATTCCAAGCTCTTTGAAGGCATCTCATCCATTGCCCCAAAGTCTGTCACAGTGATCCTCTGCCACTAAATTAGTCACATTTCATTGCACAAAATCCTTCACCTCTTCGAGCCTTGGTTTATTCTTTTTTAAAGTAGGAACGAAGGGCTGGGCATGATGCCACATGACTGTAATTTCAGCACTTGTGAGGCTGAGCCAGGAGGATCACTGTGAGTTCAAGGCCAGCCTGAACGGCATAGTGAGATGCTGTCTCAAAAAACAAAGCCAAAAAATAGGAATGCTGGGGCTGGGGATGTAGACAGAACTGTGGTACAGTGCCTGCCTAGCATGTTCAAGGCCCTGGGTTCAATACCCAGCAGGGCAAGAATAAATAAATGAAAAATAAGTTAAAGTTAGGAATGACAATAACCTTTATAGCTTTTTTTTTTTCCTGGTACCTGGGGTTGAACTCATAACCTTGCACTTGCCAGGCAAGCACTTGCGCCACTGAACTGAATTCCCGGCCCTATTTTTTTGAGATAGGGTCTCACTATGCAGTTCAGGCTGGCCTTGAACACACTTTGTAGCCCAGGGTGGGCTGGAACTCACAATCCTCCTGCCTCAGTCTCCCGAGTCCTGGGATTAAAGGTGTGCACCACCACGCCCAGCTCTGGCTAACCCTTATACTTGTGTCTTGTTTTGTTTTTGTGATGACTGATACACACACACACACACACACATACATACATACATACACACAGTTTATTGTGTGTACACCAGTGTGCCAGAAAGATGGTGTACCTTACCAGGGACAAACATTGGTGCTGGCAGAGCTGGGATTCAAATGTCCTTTTTTAGATATCTATGTGCCTAATCGGTATTCCCAAGGGACTCTTGCCTAGGAGCCCCATAGCTGTCTGTACATGGTTGCGAAAGCAGTGGGAGTTCTTCAACGCCTGACTCTGCTGAATTGAACCAGTTTCTACTTGGGCTGCACTCTCCCGGGAACTATGATTTGCCCCCTTTGGTTCATCCTGGCTGTGTCCTTGGATCACGTGACACACAGTGCTCCTGGGGGCCCCACTTACTTCCTGCTGACCTGGAATGTATCTTCTGAGTGTGCTGTAAACTGGGAGGAGCCCATGGGCTATAACTCCTGGACCTGGGGTGCCCCAGAGGTCTCGGTTTACCCTGCCCCAGACAGCAGCTGGAACGCTGAACAAGGGGACGCTGCCCTCCAGCCTTCGGCCCCGCCCCTCCCCTCAGCTCCTGAGGAGTCCAAGGTCCTACGGGTCTCCTCTTTGAACACACTGCTCACTCTCTGGTTTCCAAGGTATTTTTAAATGACAAAACCACTTCTTTGGTGTGAGCCTCCTCGTGGCTAAAAATTTGGGGACAGGACCATGGGGATTTTGGATTCACTGAACTCATATATCTGCTCCTGGAAGCATATTTTCCCCCTAAGTCTATTTTGTTTTCCATTTATCATTCAGTTAATGTGTACCAGGTGTTGTATTGAACACATTATGTGCATATTTAATTCAGGATTTCTCAACCTTGGAACCATCTTGACTGGATACTATTTTGTTTTAAGGGACTAACTAGCCTTGTGTTGCAGGATGGTTAGCGGCATCCCTGGTTTATACCCTCTGAGTGCCAGTGGTAGTCCCTGTTGTGACAACCAAGAATGCCTCCAGACTTTGCCAAATGTCCTGTGGGGGCAAATTGTCCCTGGGTGACAATCACTTATTTAACCAAATAGACAGCAATTCTATGAGCTAGGTATTATTATCATTTCTTTTCTACTTATTTGTTTTGTAGTGCTAGAATCGAACCCAGCACCTCACAAATGCTAGACAAATACTCTACTACTGAGCTGTACATCCAACCAGCTCTACCCCCTCTTTATAGAAGAAAAATGCGAGATTTAAAGAAGTAAAGTCCAAGAAAATGGCATTGACCAAATCCCTATTTTCTGCCAAAAGGAAGAACTAAACAGGTATCTTATAAACATCTATTCATTTGATCCCACCATAACAAATTTTTCATGTAGATGGTGACGTTCTCATTTTATCAATGAGGAAATTAAAGAGAGTTACTAAAGGTCATACAGGTACTTGGCACTGTTTGTTTATACTCTGCCTCATTCCAGATGGACTTGCATTCAGATTTGAGCCCTGGCTGTCTGGTTCCAAAGTCCAAGCTCTTTCCTCGACACTAGACTGATGCTGAGTGTCTGAGAGGTGGCCCTGTGACAAGCCGTGCAAGGAAAGGCAGCCCGAGCAGAGCCGAGTCAGCAGTGTGGGGAGGATGAGAGGATTGAAACAGACCTCACCTGCAAAGTACTTAGTGGGGAACCTAGCACCCAGGTGCACCTGAATGTTTTAGGGGTTTTCCCACTCCCTCCTCTAATAAATAAATGTGATCTCTTTTGTAATAAACAACAAAATCTCCTTTGAAGACTTCCCATTGCCTATAGGATAAAGTCCAATTTTTTTTAAGGCCTGGCACATTTGAGGCAAACCCTCTACCCCTGAGCTACACCCCTAAGCCAAAGTCCAAAAGTTTTGCTGTGCTCTGCAAGGCCCTGCCAGATCCACCTGAGGCTATCTCTGGCCTCAGCCTTCCTCTCCTTCTCCCTGCTTTCTCTGTGCAAGGCTGTGTTCTCCTTCCCGCTCCAAATCTTCTCTTGTACTGTTTGCTCTGTCTTCTTTCTCCCCACCCATTTTTGCTGATCATTTATCTTCCGGGTCCAGGGTAAAGTGTACTGTCTCATGGCTCCTTGTGCTTTTTATTTCTCCAGGGGTTATCACTACTATTTGTATAATGTTCATTCTATTCCTCTGAACCTTACAGCCCATGTTTCATTTTGTTTGTTTGTTTGTTTTTTTTTTTGCGGCACCGGGGATTGAACTCACAACCTCGGGCCTGCCAGGGCAGGCGCTTAAGGCACTGAGCCAAACTCCCGGCCCTGGTTTTTTGAGGCAGGGTCGCACTATGTAGCTCAGGCCGGTCTTGCGCTCGCATTGTAGCCCGAGCCGGCCTCGAACCCACAACGCTCCGCCTACCTCAGCCTCCCGAGTGCTGGGATTAAAGGCGTGCGCCACCACGCCCGGCTA